>NW_026487439.1:0-29140 GCF_026875155.1 Cherax quadricarinatus | reverse complement strand
TTTTTGAATAAAAATTTAAAAAAAAAGCAAGGTAATACCCGAGGGGCCTGGAGACATGACTGATGAACAAAAAAAATGTTATTTTAGAGCCAGGAATGTCTGCATTGTTATTCTGGACCCTATTTTGAAATTGTCATATTTTTTAATTTTCGTGAAATTGGCCAAATTGCAAATTTCTGACCACGTTATTGGGTAGTTGAAATCGGTAAATGGACAGTTTCTTGTACTCAATTGACAGAAAAAATGGAGTTCTAAAGAAATAGCTATGAGTTTGGTTGACTGGAACAATGGAAATTAGCCGAAAATAGGGCTCAATTGGGTGAAATCACCGATTCGTAAATATCGCCAAGGTTGCTAATTTCGTTGAGCATAATTCCATCAGATTTTGTTCTTTTAGTGTCATTACAATCGGGAAAAGATTCTCTATGATTTCACAAGAAAAAAAAAATTATTTTTTCGGAAATTTTGCGACACCAGGAGACACCTCAGGATTTGGGGTTGCGACAGTCAAGGGGTTAAAGATAACATTTTTCTATAGGTAATAATACAAAAAAAAGATTCCAATCAGTAGTTTCCAAGATATAGAGGTATGAAAGTGACTCTCAATGACCAGGTGGTGGCAACATCCACAACTTCTGTAAAGGTCACATACCTGGAGTTTACCTGGAGAGGATTTCAGGGGTCAACGCCCCCGCGGTCCGGTCTGAGACCAGGCCCTATGGTGGATCTAGGGTCTGATCAACCAGGCTGTTACTGTTGGCCGCACACAAGCTCACGTACGAACCACAGCCCGGTTGGTCAGGTACTGACTCTAGGTGCCTGTCCAGTGCCTTCTTTAAGATAGCCAGGGGTCTATTGGTAATCCCCCTTATGTATGCTGGGAGGCAGTTGAACAGTCTTGGGTCCTGGACACTCATTGTATTGTCTCTCAGTGTACTCGTGGCACCCCTGCTTTTCATTGAGGAATTGTTGCATCTCCTGCCGAGTCTTTTACTTTCATATGAAGTGATTTTTGTGTGCAAGTTTGGTACCAATCCCTCCAGGACCTTCCAAGTGTATATTATCATGTATCTCTCTCGCCTGCATTCGAGGGAATATAGATCAAGGACCTTCAACCATTCCCAGTAGTTTAGGTGCCTTATCGCACTTACGTGTGCCATGAAAGTTCTTTGTACACTTTCCAGGTCTGCAATGTCACCAGCCTTGAAGGGAGTCGTTAGTGTACAGCAGTATTCCAGCCTAGAGATCACAAGCGATTTGAAGAGAATCATCATGGACTTGGCATCCCTAGTAAATTACAGGAAAATATCTTTTATGGAATTTCAGTTTTGATGGAAAATCTACCCTGGATGCACATGGTACAGTATTTTGCAAAGTTGAAAGTGTCAGTGTTATTTATATCACAATTTTTGGGGAAGTTACAGATGCAGACTTATGTTCATGGCATCCCATCTTCAGTCTTTACACTGCCATATAAATTGTAAATGTCTTCCATAGTTGCAGTACACAATGCCAAGTCAAGCTATTCATCTTTGTGAAAATATATTTTATAATTTTTGTGCAAGTTGTTATTGTTTAATTGAAGATTATAGCCTCTTGTTTTCGCTGTTGATTATAGCAAGAAATTTGTTTCCTTTTATGAGCTTATATATGATTATTATACAGTATTATCTTTTATCATAGTCTGCTACTTAATTTTTTTTTTCAGGTGCAGACACAAGAATAATGCCACACATTGCAGTTTTTGACCAGTATTCTATGTTTTGAATTTTTTTTTACCATTTAATGTATATATTTGAAAACTTGCAAGTACTTGTGTCCCTTACTTTATGCAGTGCATTCACTCCAGGCTTTTGGTTGTTGTACTGAGCTCAGTTAGACCATCACTAGTCAGTTTTTGTATAATAGGTATATACAGCACACTTTGTGAACTGCATCAATTATGCTTGGCTTTGTGTATCTCACATATGGAATTATTATTGTGAACAGCGATTTTGCATAAAACAAAAACGCATAAAGTGAGGGGGAAACTTGTCTTGTGTAGTACAAATTTCTCACGGCTGTGTGATCTTCTGGTTGTTTGTAATCACTCCTGATTCTATCTGATTCTTGATACTTTAAGGTTTATTCACTTTGTAAGATTCATTTGTATTTTGCCTGCTTTTCCTGCATTAATTTATATCATTTATTTATCACTCCATTTTCTCCTTATACATGTATTTAAGTTTTTTTATAGGCCTAGTACTGTCATGTCATTTTGATGTTTTTCTATTCACAAAACTTCTTCAGCATTGGCAGTTATATCACTTCAGTATTTATTTCATCATTTATTTTATAATTACTGTTATTACCTAATTAGACAACCAATTTCATACAGAAGAGAATCTTCATGCAGGTGACAATGTATGTCTCTGTTTAAGTTTTTTACAAAATATTGAATAAGTTTTAGAAGAGTTCATATTACTTGGTGAATACAACAATTTGTTAAAATTAAAGTCTCACAAAACTCATTTTAAGGAATAGATATTGTAACACTAGTAAGTGTGTCTAAGAGACTTTACAGAAAATAACAGTTAATAGTGCATTGTACTTGTGTATGTGCCCAGTTATAGAAACTGGTTCACAAGCTCTTGGGAGGCCTGGCTAGGACCTGACCATGGGTGCTATGACCCCTGACATCATTTCTAGGTGATCTGTATGTGGTATTTTAAATATTCTTTACAGTAAATGAATTATGGGATATGATTTGTATAAGGCAAATACTATCTGATGCTTTTTATCTGCAGTTGGGCCCGCTGAAAGAAAATTAAAGAGAAGCTTTTAAATTTTCAGTCTGACAAAATCTAGATTAACAATGCATAAGAAAGTTCATAGAGAACAAAAACTATTTAAGTGTTCCATGTGTTTAAAAGAATTTAAACACAGATCAAAATTTACAGTACATATGAAGGTTCATATGAACGAGAAACATCATAAATGTTCAGTGTGTGAAAAAGGTTTTACTCAAAAATCAAATCTAACACAACATATGAAAGTTCATACAGGAGAGAAACCACATAAGTGTTCAGGATGTTTAAAAAGTTTTACTCAAAAAACATCTCTTAGAAGACATATGAGAGTTCATACTGGAGAGAAACCATACAGATGTTCAGAGTGCCTCAAAGACTTTTCACATAAATCTTCTCTAACACAACATTTGCGAAATCATGCAGGGGTGAAACCCTATAACTGTTCTGGGTGTCTGAAAACGTTCACTGAGAAAAAAAATCTACTCCAACATATGAGAGTTCATACAGGAGAGAAACCATACAAGTGTTCAGAATGTCTAAAAGATTTTTTATTAAAAGCAACCTTAAGAAAACACATGCTAATTCATACGGGAGAAAAACCCTTTCAGTGTTCAGTGTGCTTAAAAGACTTTTTTATAAAAGCACATCTAACACAACATATGAGAGTTCATACAGGAGAGAAACCATTCAAGTGTTCAGAGTGTTTAAAAGACTTTTCTCTCAAAGCATCTTTAATAAAGCACTTGAGAGTTCATACAAAAGAGAAACCATACAAGTGTTCAGAATGTGTAAAAGAATTTTCTTACCAATCATGTCTAATACAACATATGAGATTTCATACAGGAGAGAAACCATATCAGTGTTCATTGTGTATAAAAGATTTTTCTGGAAAGTCATCTCTAATGCAACACATGAGAATTCATACTGGAGAAAAACCATATAAGTGTTCTGAGTGTCCAAAAAAATTTTCTGTAAAATCATCTCAGCTAGAGCACATGAGAGTACATACAGGAGAGAAGCCACATAAATGTTCAGAATGTTTTAAAGGTTTTATAAGAAAATCACAATTAGCTCAACACATGAGAGGTCATACAGGAGAGAAACCTTACAAGTGTTTAGAGTGTTTAAAAAACTTTACATATAGATCATCTCTAATATTACACATGAGAATTCACACAGGTGAGAAACCATATAAATGTTCAGAGTGCTTAAAAGGCTTTTCAGAAAAAATCATCTTTAAGGAAACATGTGAGAGTTCACACATAAAAGAAAATGTTTTAGTGTTGTGTCTAAAATTCTTCAAGCTAGAAACTTAATCAAACTTAACTCATGATTCCAAATGATAAATGTAACTTGAGTGTACTATCACCGTAATGGGACTAGAGGAAACCCTTAAAGTGGTCTGGAATTTACCCATTCCCATGGTTCTAATTTCTAAAATGAAAATGCAGTTTTAGACTGTATTTGCAGAAACCTACAGAATGTTGTCATACATGGCACTGTTACTGTTCTGCTCCTACTAGTACAAAGAACATTCTTTACTTATCCCTCACAATTGTTGTCTGGATAACTGTTCTCACTAGTCCTCACTTCAGTGGGCCTGAATATGACCCTGAGTGATATATAAAATAAAAAGTAGTTAATTATTTCTCTAGTCATGTTTTGATAAGACTTTGATACTGTCATTGCATATCTTACAACCTCACAGGATGATACCCTTTCCACTGTTTTAACATACCCAACTTTGTTTGTGTGTAGAACTGTTGTCTTCCCTCGCACAGTCTTTCTGATACATTTTTTTTTTTAAGAAATGTACAGTTGTTTGATACCTATTAGAAGTCTGTGACTTACATGTCCTCAGTGTTGAATGCATGTGCATCTGATGCAAGGTTGGCATCACTTTTCCATCAGTGTGGCCACTTTCCAGTAGTGCTTAAAGTGTGTCATAGGTTGACAGTTATGGACCTCATGCCAGATTCTTTGTAGTATTGAAATTACTAGCATTTCTGATATTTAATCAAGTTCTGTCAGTTAATACTAGTATGCCCTAACAGTACCACAGAAATTTATAATGACCTGTTCTATAAGCATTTCCCACCTGGACTTAAAACGAGTTGTGCTATTCTTACCTGTGAATAGACTCTTACCACTGCATCCTGTAATTGTAAACCAACAGTTACTGGTGCCATAGCACTCCAGTGGTTTCCAACATTTGCATGTGTGTTATTACACATCACTATGTATAACATCTCATGTCAGTAGCTGCTGCTTCTTCCTTCACTATAGAGGACAGCTGCTGAAAAAGACTATCTTGTGTTACATGTTATCAGAAAAAAAAAATCACTTCTGGTTTGATAAATGTTAACTGTAATAAAGAATATTTCATCTTAAGTTCCAATGTAACTGTTTCATTTATTACCAGTAAACCCAGTTAAATCATCAAAGCAAGGATGAATGGAAAACTCTAAAAACACATGTACAGTAGGGTCCCGCTTTACAGCGTTCAGCTAATACTGCAATTTCAAATTATGACCAAAATTTGCTATACAGCGAGCGGTCTTTCAAATACAGCTCGCCCCACTTGGTTTATTTACATTCTCCATGAGTACATATCTCTATTATGTCTGGAAATTTTCCAAAATTTCAAGTGTTTTAAAGTTATTGCATATTTTATATGTACCTGTACCTAGATATACTTACACACTGTGCTGGCATGCAGGTACACTTTAAAATCACTGAAAGTGTCTCTACTCCTGACACCATATTAATAATAATACATGTAATCTCTTGGGCACATTAACCCTTTGAGGGTTTCTGTCGTATTAGTACGGCTTACGACCCAGGGTTTTTGACGTACTGGTACGCCTAAATTCTAGCGCCCTCAAATCTAGTGGAAGAAAGCTGGTAGGCATACATATGAAAGAATGGATCTGTGTGGTCAGTGTGTGCAGTATAAAAAAAATCCTGCAGCACACAATGCATAATGAGAAAAAAAAAACTGACCGTGTTTTTGGAATAAAATAGCGACTTTGCACTGTATTTTCGTATGGTATTTATTGTTGTATTCTAGTTTTCTTGGTCTCATTTTATAGAATGGAAGACATATTACAGAAATTGAGATGATTTTGACTGGTTTTACAATGAAAAGTACCTTGAAATTGAGCTCAAAGTAGCCGAAATGTTCGATTTTTACCAAAGTTCAAAAGTAAACAAATCATGCCAAGCATCCAATACACGTCAACTGGTGAGTCTAATATTCTTTCACAAGTGCACTGATATTATTTATACCATTTCTACACTAATGCAGCAGTCTGCGTAACAGTAAATCTTCTATTTTTGTAAGAATAAAAATTGGAAAGTGGAAAGCCAAAGAAATATAAGAGGGGCCTGGGGATGTGACTAACGAACAGAGGAAATGTTATTTTAGTGCCAGGAATGTCTTTCTTGTTTATTCTGGACCCTATTCAGAAATTGGCATCTTTTGAAATTTGTGTGAAATTGGCAAAATTGCTAAATTCTGACCACTGTATTGGATAGTTGAAATCAGTAAATGGGTAGTTTCTTGTACTCATTCAATAGAAAAAATGGAGATTCTAGAGAATAGTTATGAATTTTGTCAACTAGTACACTGGAATTTGCTGAAAATGCAGGGCTCAAAGTGGCCAAAATCGCCGATGCATTAACTTCGCGCGAAGAGCATAATTTCCGTAAGTTTTTCCATCAATTCATACATTTGGTGTCAATTATATCAGGAAAAGATTCTCTATCCTTTTCACACAGAAACAAATAATTTTTTTTTAAATTTGGCCACCCTGAGAACAAGTCTTGGAGAGGGCCTGTCGACCCTCAAAGGTTAACCCTTTGACTGTCGGTGGTCATAAATATACTTCCATGGGAGATACCTTTTGACGTACTAACGCATAAATCTAGGCGGCTCATATCAACGGGAAAGGCTGGTAGGCCTACACCGAGAAGAATGGGTCTCAGTGTCGGTTGTGCACCCTGGTGAAAAAAAATCGGGACTCAGCGGTGCATTGTGGAACGCCTTGTTGTACCATTTTCACCATGCCTCGAGGTAGAAGTCCTCACTCCTCGGCGGATTGGAGTCTTTTGTTCCCAAGTGAATAGCTCAAACGAGAAGATAGTGTCAGTGAAAGTGAATTCCCTGGTTTTTTTGAAGCGGTGTGACCGGAGAAATATTCCCAGGAAAACATAATTTAGTTGATGAAAACCCAGATGTCCCACACCTTCCACCTCATTTGCCTTGGCCGGCTCGTTCCATGTTTCTCCTGTACCAGGACGAAAGGAGGAAACTATTTGCCCGTGTACAAGCCTCAGATGTGAGCCAGTGCAAGTGATAGGTGATAGTGATTTCAAGGTTACAGAAAAGCAGTTCTAGTTGTGACAGTGAGGGTGGAATATCCCCCAGTGAAGCGGCAGTATATACACGTCCGCATGCTCTGGTATTGTGCCATATGCTCTTCCATGTGAAGGAGTACATCTCGGAGCACATTCCGTGGCCCTACACCACGAACTAGAGTTGAAGATGACGATTTGTTACGATGGTATAACTGATGTGAGTGAGGCAGCAGGCGGTTGTGGTAATAGTGAGTGTGGCATGAGACATGTGAACCAGCAGCGGGCCACGCTATCTACCCCGCTGCTGACTCAGCATACAACTACAACCAGCCTGCGCCCACCCCACACTCCGTACAACCCACAACCACAACCTCACAACCACAACCACAACCTGCACAACACAACCACATTACAAACTCCAGAATGCACCCGCTGACCGCATCTGTGATTGGCAGCAAGAGGACGATTATTTGTTCCCAATCCCCATGACTTTGAGTGGAGACGAAAAGTGGAATACTGCCATCATGTACACTTGGACAATCCCACTGAACTGGAATGCTAACAGTTGTCTCGATGAACCCCTGATGGACATTATTGACGGGAAAGCAATACAAACTATGAGTACACCATTGCAAACACTATTCTGACACCAAGATCATGGCCTACCCCAGTGGAATGACACAACTGTGGCAAGAGATGTATCTGGTTCTTAGCCAATAATGCTTATGCCACATGTGATAAGCATAGTGTCTACACATACTGGGTCGACAGCCGCCTGATTTCAACCCCTGCTACTCAGGACATAATACCCATGGAATAGATTGTGTTACTGTTGACGTCTGTTACACTTTCAGACAAAACCCATGCCTGACAGAAGCAACAGGTTATATAAGATCAACGTGTGTTTAATGTACCTGAAACAAAAATGCTGTATGTATATTTATCCCTTCAGGAAGCTTGTTACTGATGAGTCTTTGATTTTGTTCCAAAGGAAGTACTCATTCAAGCAGTATATACAACAAGAAGGAAACGCTGTGGTATATAGTTATTAGGTCTGTGTGATAGCAAAACTGGTCTGGTTTTGATATAATTGTGTACACTGGTGTAAAACAAAGGAAGATACCAGGAATTTACCTGGGTATCTCTTGGTGATGTTGTTAGAACAATGATGAGCCATATCTTGGTAAGGGGCTATTTTAAAATACTTGACAACTGGTACACAAGCCCCTAACTCAGTGATTTTCCTTGCGAGTGAACATGACAGATGTGTGTGGCAGACAATGCGTAGAAAATCCGTAAACATATGCCTAGGTTCGATGCTGGCAGTCATAGAGTGAAGTGCAGGTGTTTGCTGCCAATGACATCATGGCATTTCGTGGCATGAACAACGTGATGTCAACTGCTGACATCAGTTTCACCGACACGAAATGGTAGACACTGGCAAGCAGAATAGAGAGACCAATGAACCATTGTAAAACCCTGCAGCTGTGATGGATAAAAACCTCATATGTGCTTAGTGGACAAATGTGACATGCAGATTGGGTTTGCAGACTGTGATCGCAAGAGTTATCAGTGGTATATAAAACTGTTTTTCCATCTTCGTTGACATTTCCATGCTGAAGCTATAATAGCAATAAGTTGAAGACCATGACCAAACCAAATATGGGTAATTTGTTTGTCAGTCATCAGACAAATAATATTCAAGTACCAAGAAACAACACCTGCAATAGATCCAGCGCCCCCGAACTTAATCAACACATTCCTCTCGTCTGAGGCCCGATGATCACTACCCCATACCACAGGGGGGGGGGCCTCTACTACTGCCAAGAAAAAATGCTCCAGAAGAGGTGTTTTGTCTGTGGACAATACCACAAAACGCCCACAAAAATGCAGACCAACTCGTTTTATGTGTGCAGGAGTGGTAAGACACCTTTGAGCTTATACCCATGTTTTTTTTTATTCAAAGAATTCCACAAGCTGCAACCCTTCTAGAAAATTCCAGTGATTGTTTACATATGTATATATATTATAAAAACAATCGTAATACACATTTGTTTTAAATTGTTTGTTTGTGTAAACAAGTTTTTAGCATCATTTATAATGAACGAGTGTTTTTGCTATAATTGTGTTACATTCAACGAGTGTATATGTGAACATTGACACAATGAATTTGGTCTCACAGGCCACAAAAGTTATGTGAAAAAATAAAATAGTGAAAACCGAGCAAGAAACCATTCGAATACAAGTAAATCAAGATTTACGCGGGTGACCGCAGTCGCCGCTGTTGCCGCTCGCAGATCAATTTCAGCAAACTTCAAGACTCTATATCTCGGTAAGTACTCCATGGTAACAATTTTTTTTGGACTTAAACAATCAGAACAAAAATCTTACATTTTACCCATAAGAAAAAAAAATTTTTTTTTTCGATATTTTGCGACGCCAGGAGACACTTCAGGATTGGTCCCTTCGACAGTCAAAGGGTTTAAATGTTATATACAGTATTATGCTAATACAGTGAACCTTTACTTGCAAGTTTTAACCATTAGATGACCTTGCACGCAACTGGATTTTCTCATATTTCAGTCAATTTTCCTCATTTAAAAAATTGAAATGCAATTAAATTCGTTCCAGTGAATTCTGTACTTCAATAATTACCCCTAATATCAACTCCAAATCTAATAGTATCTATCACAATTCATCTAATATGACATAACTAAAACAATATAAAATAACATAGAAACCAGATAGTTCTCTAGAATGAGTAAAATATGCTATACATTAGTGTATCGTCGCAGGTGAGAGTTTTGTCTGGAGACCCGGACACAATACTTCTTGAAATAATTTCGCTATATCATCTATTATGGCTATTTATCATCACAATTCTTCTAATGTTGACAAAACAAACAATATAAATAACTAGAAACCTGATATATACTCTAGATGAATAAAATACAAGTGGACCACCGGCATACCGTTTGCATCACATAACGTTAAATCTGCATACCGAAACATTTTATCGCTAAGATATTAACCCTCGCATCTGCTAAAAAACTGCTCAACCTATTCGTCCTAGACGCGTCTAAATGTGCGGCCTGAGCCAGCTCACATGTTCCGCCGGTGCATTGTTTTACAAGGCCAGCCTCCGCTGACACATCCAAGCATACAATCGATAACATTTCGTATTATTACAGTTTTTTGGTGATTTTAGTCTGCAAATAAGTGACCATGGCCCCAAGAAAGCTTCTAGTGCCAACCCGTGGGAAAAAGGGTGAAAATATTATCGAAATACTGTGGTAGCCCCCCCTGTGTCCACCATGGTCAACCTGCTGAGCTGCTGCGCTGTAGCACTGTCACTGCTGCTGCTGCTGTAGCACCATCAGCTGCTGCTGCTGCTGTATACCACCATCAGCTGCTGCTGCTTGCTGCAATGTCACTGCTGCTGCTGCTGTATGCACTGTCAGCTGCTGCTGCTGCTGTAGCCCGTCAGCTGCTGCGCTGCTGTACCACCGCAGCTGCTGCTGTTGCTGTAGTACCGTCCCTGCTGGCTGCCTGCTGCTGTAGTACCGTCTGCTGCTGCTGTAGCATCGTCTGCTGCTACTGTAGCTTCGTCTGCTGCAGCGTAGCACTGTCAGCTGCTGCGCTGGCTGCACAGTCCAGCGCTTCTGCTGCTGCAGCACTGACAGCAGCTGCAGCTGGCTGCTTAGCACCGTTTTTTGGGTGGCTTATTGAAGAATACCAAGAAACAATTACCCCAGAGGGTACCACCCAGGCATAACCCAAAAAAGTCAGTTCATCGAAGACGTCAACTTATTTTCCAATTGGGGTCCTTAATCTTGTCTCCCAGGATGCAACCCACACCAGTCGACTAACACCCAGTGAACAGGAAAAACGCTGCCTAGTGCTCAATGGTGAATTTAATGCAGCAAGGTTGGTTTGAGAGATTTAAGAATTGTAGTGGCATACACAGTGTGATAAGGCCTGTTCTGGAAGAAAATGCCAAACAGGACCTACAGTACTCAGGAGGGAAAGGGACTCCCAGGACACAGTGTCTCATCAGTCATTGTCACATCTTCAATAAAGGTAAGTGTCATTTATTCTTCATATAGTAGAGTAGTACATGCACAATATATACTGTTGTGAGGGAAAAGTTCAATAGATAGGAGTAGAGAGGGAGTATATAGTAACAATAGTTTCATTGCCAGCTACTTGTTAAGGTAGGGTAAGTCAAGCTCCCGCTATTCCCGCCTTTTTTCCCCTCTCCGAAAGTGATAGTTTCATTGCCGGCTACTTGTTAAGGTAGGGTAAGTCAAGCTCCCGCCTTTTTTTCCCCACCCCGAAAGTGATAGTTTGACTGCCGGCTGCTTGTTAAGGTAGGTCAGTCCTAGCTCCCGCTATCCCTTCCCCAACTCTTCCCCCACCCGAAAGGTGACGTGGGGGCACCGGTCCAACAGTAATCACTAGACTCACAGCTCCCAGCACTACTGTATAGTACATGCCTGCCTTGTAATCTAGTGGATTTATAGGTGAACAGCTTCACTGGACCATAATAAAACTTAGTCCTTTCAGTCTTGCTCTAGGTTGATTGTGGTAATAATCACCACATATTTTAGGTATTGACTTATCATGGAATTGATTTCTAAGCATGGTTAACCTGTCTATCTTTCCCGCTTGGATGACAAGAGTGTCACCTGCCAATCAACGAGCAGAACTGTGGAGATGACCACGTCCTGAACTTCCCCTTTTGGATTAATTAACTGTGCACCGTATGAAATATTGGCAGGCGTAACCCCTCCATCATTGCAACGGTAAAGAACCTGACTTTCCCTGTCATAGGGATATAATACTCACGGCTATACGTGAAGAACGAACCTGTGGGTTGTAACCAACACATGCTACCCCCCATCTTCAGCAAGTCTACGATTTCAACAACACAGTGTCACCAACACCAGACAACCCATAATTAAAATTCGTGTTGACTTCAGTTTATCATTATATTTTTCATTTTTTCATATTTCTTTAATTAGGATTAATATTCAATATTAAGTGTTTTTATATGTTTATATTTTTCCTATATAGAACAGTGTTTATGTATGTCAGTTTTTATTCTTTTTCGATACATTAATTTTCCTGAGTAGGAGCCATCCATGTAATACTGTCTGAAGTTTATACAGGGCTGAGAGTAAGCCTTCACCAAGTGGCGACCTTGCCAGGATCAACTCTACTGAATCAAGATTCCCACTCCATCTTGAATCTACCATTGGACTCAACGCCGCATACCACAGACGGTTCCACCAGCCATGAGTAATCATTTCTCTATGGTAGGCTACAGTACAGGTATTTAAAAGATTTTGGTGATTTTAGTCTCAATTTATTGTAAGTCAAGTCAAGGCAGGAATACTAGTTAATTCTGCCATCTATTTTGTGGTGATCTTGAAACACTTTTGATGATTAGACTCTAGGGACCCAAGAATTTCCAGTGACAATTTGTTTCCTTGACTCTTTATTATATCAAAGGGGAACTGTCCTAGACACTCTTGATTTGTTGGTGAGAATGATGGGTGCTCAAGTGACCCCCATTCTACTTACTGTTTGCTCGAGCCGGCATAGCAACCCTTCGTTTTAATTAATACATATTGTTTAATTGAACAGGATCGAGCCCTCTTGTTTATTACAGTTTGGCGGAGCATGAAATTGAACCCTCCATTTTCTTTAATACCCGTTTCATTTCCCCTGATAGTTTAAGTTATTCATGCACAGTAAGGATAATACCAGTTTTGGATGAATCTGGAAGTAAGTTTAGGAATAACAGGGACAAATTTAGAATCTTTCATTAGTGCAAGATCCAGAAAGACATGAAGAGAGAGAATTGAGAGAGAAGAAAGACAGTTTTTGTTCCGGCCTGTACCTCGGTGTTTGTGAGAACTAGTTCTTATGTAGTAAAATTTGTCTGTCATTTCCAAGACACGAGTGCTAGAAGTGTTAATCTGCGGGTTGGGAGGACATTAACAAGTAGTACAGTGTGTAACTCTCGAGACGGCCACAGTGGCCCATTGAAAGACGCTTGAAAAAATGCACTGCGACCTCAGGGCCACTACACCCATATTGTCTGTGTCGTAGGCGAGTTGATATATTCCTACCTTTCCCTGTGTCTCCCTACTCTTTTCCCTTCTTAGCCCTCAAATTAATGGACTCAGCCATTCGCCTCTACTTCCCTTGTGGGACTAGAGGCTGTTTTTTGCCATACCACATGGGTGCTTGAAGCGCCGTGTCCTCTGTGCGCACTCGCGCTCATCTTGCGAGTGTCTCCTGTGTGCCTGCCTGCCTGCTGCAAGCAGGTGTCCAGGTGTTGGCGCGCTGGCGGACAGTCAAGCAAGCCTGAGGCAACACCAATATAAGCTAGCCAGAACAAGCTAAGGCAGCCTGCAGATTTTAGCGTGCCGGCTAGGCCCACATGTCAGTGTATACGTTCTGCATGGCTGCTGCAACCAGTGTTTCTGTAGTGTTTGAGAACAATTGACGAGCATTGCAGTGCTGACATTTTGAGTGGACATGCCAGAGGTTCACTTATAAACATAGTAAGTTGGTGGTGATTGGCTTGTACACAGTGAACATTCATCTGTCCCACATGTGTGCTAGAAGTGTTAAGTGCTGCTTTTCCCACAGTTAAATGTCAATTGTAAGCCTGTATTAAGACATTAAAAGGCTCAGAGTGTTGCTTCCGTGTAGCGAACCCTTACATTTGATAAATCAGTGTACTACAGCCTGCTCAGTGTAACTGAACTATTAAATACGGTTACATAATTAAGTTGCTTGTCCTAGTGTCATTGCTGTGTTTTCTAATACATTTATCTTCGTTCAGACTGAAACTTTACTGCTAAATTCCCAGTAATATTTCAAATTGCAGTGTTCATCTGTGTGTGAGTGTGTAACTTATGCTTTGTATTTTTACTGTGAACAGCTTACTGCTGCATAATGTTCAGTTTCATGAATACTTTCTTACTTGAGTAATTCGGTTACCTTTCAACTGTTTAAGCAAGAGTCAGCTGTTAACATCTATGTTCCTTGCCATCTCATCTAGTGGGTCTAGCGCCTAGTTAAAATTGTAATAGTAACAATTTGCAATCATTATACTTCTAGTTATACATTGTGTAAATTGTTTTAGACTATTTGATCAACTGGATTGTAGTGTTTAACTTCTGATACACCAATTTAATGACTGCAGACACGCACTGACACATAATAAACACATTAAAACGCTGGTAACTCTCCAGAAGCTGGGCCTAGTGTGTGACCTTGAGAAGTTGAGTGTGTTTATTACGACCAGCGGTGTACCACTCTCACCTATATTTACATCAACAAAAGTGTATTCTAAGTGATAAAGTGTACACTTGGTGTACTTGGTAACACTTGTCATACATAGTAACGTGGTGTAAGTGAGATTGTTTAGGTACTGGTTCATCTATCTACAGCTGCACACTTATGCTTGCATACATGTATAACATAGTAACGTGTGAGTTACCCAGGATGGACCAAGGAAGTCGACCAGAGTGATTTATCTCATTGTCATTGTAACATTACCTATTTTTTTTTTTTTTTTTTTTTTTTTTTTAATTTTTTTACAATCTATGGTTGGGTAAGAGGTTGTCTTCAGCATTCATTGTGATGTCTGCTATATTATTATTTCAGTGAGGTACATTAGGTGGCAGTAGCCTGAACTAACTCAAGTGGAAGTTATCATTGAATTTGAACCTCTTGTTTAATTGATGTATGCAGCAGTATTCTAATTTTATTGCTCAATATTACCTCTTTTGTCCTCTCTCTCTCTCTCTCTCTCTTTCATCTTTGTAACTTTGTGATAGGTGTAAGACCTCGCCTGTACCATCCATTATATCATTATATGTACCATATTATTAACACACCATACAAGAGGTCTCTGAGTGTGTTTTTTGGTGGGGTGTGTGTCGTATTGAGTGGTGGTGGTCTGGGTTAGAGTATGGTTGGAGGTGTTCATTGAACTTGAGCACTTGTGTCTTGTGATCTATTTTGGACTTCTGACTTGTAGTGAATATTTGCTCTTGCATAAGCTATAAGGGAAAGATAAGCGAGGAATTCTTGTGTTGTGAGTCTTAACAGATATCATCACTGGCAAACATGGCAACTGTCATAGAGGAACTATTTCTGCAGGTGATGGAAATGATGATAGTCTTCCAGACCTTTAAAAGTAAACAAAAGAGAAAAAGTGAGAAAGGGCTAGAGCGTCGACGTAGTCAGACTCACTTGATCGTACACAATGTGATACTAAACGTCCTTGGTGCACAGAGGCTGCAAGAAGTCTTTCTTCAAAGGAAGAATGTGTTAAGCTGAACTTCCCTGACAACACCCGCTGCCTGCTAAGTGTGCATGGCTAATGGAAGCTGTAAACAAGCATCCTAACTCAAGGATCCAATTTAGGAAAAACACACACAACTTTGTGTTTGTGGAACAGAATAAAGAGCTGATCAATGATCTACTTAGTACACCTTATGGGGATATAAGCTGCTCCGTACCTCCATCAGACACTCACCACTTTAAAAAATGGTCAGTATCATAATCTTTGGATACCCTCTCTGCATGGACCCATCCCATCTGACTCTAAGTGAGCATATCATCAAGCCTAAAAGACTTAAAGGAAAATCCCAAATTATTGCCAGTTGGGTGGTCCTGTGCCCCTCCCCCGGAATATCTGGGTGCATGGTTTACGTTTCCTAAACATCGAAGTGTACCTACCCCCTAAACGTAGTGTTACAAATGCCAGCACTATGGCCATGTTGCAGTAGACTGTGGAATACTACATTCTTGGTGTGGTAAGTGTGCTGGGAAACATTCCACTAGAGAATGCACAGTAGGCCCTGACAGCCAAAAATTTAAGTGTATTAACTGTAAAGAAGTTGGGGTTACAGTTTCCCACAAAGGACTGCAGTCAGAACCCAAACACCTTCGATGTAAACCTGATAACAGTCCTTTAATGGTAACTGAGGATGGGCCATCCAGTCTACCACAGCCAGATCTGAGACTGAAACTCTGCAAAGTGTGCAAGAACCCCACCTCACTGCAAAGATTCTGGTGATACCAGAATGCCATCACACACACCAGCTGTGGAGGAGCTAGCCATCCTGCTAGCACATATGGAACTATGGTCTGCCACTACAGATACCTATGGCTACACCTGAATATGGGGATGAGTTTGTCATTTCTCCCATACACACAACTACAACAGTCAGACGGACACCACACCAGGTAACCTCCCTGGAAATTGGGGATGAGTCAGATGCACAGACCTACCTCAATGAATAAAAACAAAACAAAGTAAACCTGGGTGTTTCTGTCGTATTAGTACGGCTTAAACGACCCAGGTTTTTCTGTGACGTACTGGTACGCTAAATTCTAGCGAGCCCCTCCGAAATCTAGTGAAGAAAGCTGGTAGGCATACATATGAAAGAATGGATCTGTGGTGTCAGAGTGTGCAGGTATAAATAAAAATCCTGCAGCAACAAACATAATGAGAGAAAAAAAAAAACTGTAACGCGTTTTTTTTGGAATAAAATAGCGACTTCTGCACTGTATTTTCGTATGGTTATTTATTGTTGTAGTTCTAGCTTTTCCTCTTGGTCTCATATTTAATATAGAATGGAAGACCATATTACAGACAATTGAGATGATTTTTGACTGTGCTTTTACAATGAAAGTACCTTGAAATTCGAGCTCAAAGTAGCCGAAATAGTTCGATTTTTACCAAAGTTCAAAAGTAAACAAATTCATTACAATCATCCAAATCACACGTCGAACTGGTGAGTCTAATTTTCTTTCACAAGTGCACTGATAATTAAATTATACCATTTCCTACACTAATGCAGCAGTCTGCGTAACAGTAAAACTTCTATTTTTTGTAAGAATAAAAATTGAAAGTGGAAAGCCAAAGAAATATACGAGGGTGGCCTGGGGAATATGACTAACGGAAAACAGAGAGAAAAATTTATTTTAGTGCCAGGAATGTCTTTCTTGTTAATTTTGAGACCCTAATCAAGAAATTGGCATCTTTTGAAATTTGTGTGAAATTGGGGCCCCCAAAATTGCTAAATTCTGACCAACTGTTATTGGATAGTTGATAATCATAAATGGGTAGTTTTCTTCTTGTACTTCATTCAATAGAAAAAATTGGAGTTTCTAGAGAAATAGTTATGATTTTTTATGTCAACTAATAGTAACACTGGAATTGGCCTGAAAATAGGGCCTGCAAAGTGGAGCCCAAAATCGGCCGATGCAGTTAACTCGCGAGAGCATAATTCCGATAAGTTTCTCCATCAAATTTCATACTTTTGTGTCCATTTGATCATGATAAGATTCCTCATCTTTTCACAAGAAAAAATAATTTTTTTTTAAATTTGGACCGACCCTGAGAACAAAGTCTTGGAAGAGGGCCTGTCGAACCGCTCACAGGTTAACCACTTTGACTGTCGTGGTCATATATATACGTCATGGGAGATACCGTGTTTGACCCGTATCTATATCGCATAAATTCTAGCGGCTTCAAATCAAGCGGGAGAGGCTGGTAGGCCTACACGAGAGAGAATGGGTCTCAGTGGTCGCTGTGGACCCCTGTGAAAAAAAATCGGGACTCAGCCGTGCATTGTGGGAAGCCTTGTTGGTAGTCCCATTTTCACCAAGCAAGGGGAGGGGGGACGTCGTGGTAAGAAGATCCTCACTCCCTCCGCTGATTATGGAGGTCTTTATGTATCCGCAAGTGATAGCTCAAACAGTGATGATAGTGTCGCGTCTGAAAGGGAATTCCCCTGTTTTGAAGCGGGTGTGACACGAGAAAATTACCCAGATGAACATAATTAGTGATGAAAACCCAGATGACCCACAACCTTTCCACCTCTTTTGCTGGGGCCGGCTTCGTTCAATGTTCTCCTGTACCTGACAAAAGAGGAAACTATTCTTGCCCGTGTACAAGAACTTCAGATGTGAAGCAGTGCGAAGTGATAGTGAAGTGAATTCCCAAGTTACAGAAAGCAGTTCTAGTTGTGACAGTTGAGGTAAGAATATTCCCAGTGAAGCGGCAAGTATATACGAACGTCGCATGCGGTCTGGTAGTGTGCCATATGCCCTTCAAGTTGGAAGAGTACATCTCGGGAGCAACATTCCGTGGCCCTACAACCAACTTCCTGATAGTGAGGTATGACGATATTGTTACCTGGGTAATAAATAATGTGAGTGAGGCAGCAGGCGGCTGGTGTGATAGTGATGGTGGCATGAGTCATGTGACGACCCAGCAGCGGGCCACGCTACTACCCGCGCTGCTGACCTGCACAACACAACCACCTCGCCCGACCCCACAGCTCCCTACAACCACAACTCACAACCTTCACAACCACAACCACAACGCACAACCAGCAACCAACATACAATTATCCAGAATGCAACCACAGCTTACCGCATTCTGTGGATTTGGGCCAGCAAGATGACGATTTGTGAGTCCTGCCCGCATCCCCAATGATTGATAGAGGACAAAAGTTGGAATACGCCATCATGTACCACTTGGAACAATTCCCGCTCTGAACTGGAATGCTTTCAGTTGTTCTTCCGATGAAACCCTGATGGACAGTATTGTCAGGAAAGCAATACATACTATGAGTACAACCATGCAAAACACTATTCTGTCCCAAGATCATGCCTACAACCAGTGGAAGTAAACAAACTGAGTGGCAGAGTTTGTATCTGTTCTTCGCCCACCTGGGGCAGTCCCGGCCCCGGCAAAAATAATGCTTATGCCACATTGTATAAGCATCAGTGTCAACCATACTGGGGGGCGACAGAACCGTACTGATTTCCAACCCCTGGCTTTCAGTGACATTAATACCATGAATAGATTGCGAGTATGTTTAACTGTACGTATGTTACAACATTTCAGACAAAACCAGCCTGACAGAAGCAACAGGTTATATAAGATCAGACGTGTGTTTATGTACCTGAAAAACAAAAAATCTGTAATGTAAAATTTATCCCTCTCAGAGGTGCTTGTTATTTGATGAGTCTTTGAGTTTGTTCAAAGGAAGACTCAGTACAAGCAGTAAAATACCACAGCAATAGGAAACGCTGTGGTATAAAGTTGATTTGTTCTGTGTGATTGCAAAACTGGTCTGGTTTTTGGATATAATTGTGTAACACTGGTGGTAAAACCCAATGGAAGATACCAGGAGTTACTTGTTATCTCTGGGTGATGTTTGTTAGAGAACAATGAAGGAGCCATAGTCTTGCGTTAAGGGGCATATTTTTAAATACTGACCAACTGGTTACACAAGATCCCTATACTCATGATTTCTGCGAGTGAACATGACGATTGTGTGTGGCACAAGCTAGAAATCGTTAAAACATATGCCCTAGTTCGGATGCTGGCAGTCATAGAGGTGAAGTATCAGGTGTTTGCTGCCAGATGACAACATGGCATTTCGGTGGCATGACAAACGTGATGTCACACCTGCTGACATCAGTTCACCGACACGAAATGGTAGACAACTGGCAAGCCAGAATAGAGAGAACCAATGAACCGCCATTGTAAAACCTGCAAGCTTGTGATGGATTTATAACCTCAATATGTGGCTTAGAGTGGACAAATGTGACATGCAGAGATTGGAGGTTTGCTGACTGTGATCGCAAGAGTTATAAGTGGTATATAAAACTGATATTTTTTTTTATTTTTTTTTTTCTCCATCTGCTTGTTGACATTTCCATTGCTGAATGCTTATAATATGGTATAAAGTTGTAGAACACGTGAACAAACCCAAATAATGCTAATTTTGTTTGTCAGTCATCAGACAAATAATATTCAAGTCACCAAGAAACAAGCACCTGCAATAGAACCCAGCGCCACATCGAAATTATCAACACAGTCCACTCTAGTCTGAGGCCTGTGATCATACTACCCCTACCACTGCCTGCTACTACGTGTGCAAGAAAAATGCTCAGAAGAGGTGTTTTTGTCTGGTGGACATAGCCACAAAACGCCACAAAAAATGCAGAGACACTCGTTTTAAACATGTGTAGGAGTTGTTAAAGACACCATTGTGCTTATACCATGATATTCAAAGAAATTCCACAAGCTTGCAACACCATTGCTAGAAAATGTCCAGTGATTGTACAATTGTATATATAAGTTAAAATCTAAAAACCAATCGTAATAAACATTTTGTTGTACAATTGTTTGTTTGGTGTAAACAAGTTTTAGCAACAATTATAATGATTTACGAGTGTTTTTGACTATAATTATGTGTTACCAATTCAACGAGTGGTTATATTTGACATGCACAATAATTTTAGGTCTCACATGGCACAAAAGTTATGTGAAAAAAACAATAATGAAAAAAAGCAAGAAACACATCGAATACAAGTAAATCAAAGTTTTAAGCCCCGGGTGACCTGGCATTCAGCCGCTGGTGCCGCGCGGATCAAGATCATTTCAGCAAACTTCAAGACTCTATATCTTCGGTAAGTACTCATGGGAAAAATTTTTTTTTGGGACGTTAAACAATCAGAAAAATATTCCTTAACATTTTTCATAAGAAAAAATAAATTTGTTTTTTATCGAGAATATTCTTTGGCGACACGCCAGGAGACACTTCAGAGTTGGGCCCCCTTCGACAGTCAAAGGTTAAAATGTTATATACAGGTAATTATGCAATACAGTGGAACTTTACTTGCAAGATTGAATCCATTAGATGACCTTGCTAGCTAACTGGATTTTCTCATTTTCAGTCAATTTTCCTCTCATTTAATTAATTGAAATGCAATTAATTACGTTCCAGTGAAATTCTGTACTTCATAATTTCCCTAATAATCAACTCTAAAAGCTAATTTATATCTATCACAATTCAACTAATTAATGGACATACTATAACAATATAAATAACATAGAACCAGATATGTTTCTCTACTCTAGAATGGAGTAAAAAATATCGCTATTCATGTAGTGTATCGTCGGCAGGTGAGAGTTTGTCTGGAAGACCGGGACAAAATACTTTCTTGATTAATTTCGCTATTATCATCTATATCTTATTTATCATCACAATTCGTCCTAATATGACATGAACAAACAATATAAATAACGATGCAGAAAACTCTGATATATACTGCCTAGAATGAATAATAAGTACAGTGGACCAGACCGCATACCGTGGCATCACAATAACTTAAAATCTGCATACCGATACATTTTAATCGCTAAGAATTATTACCTCGCAAATACTGCCTAAAAAACCTGCTCAACACAATTCGATCCGAGAGACGCGTCTAATGTGGCGGGGCTGGGAGCCAGCCTGCACATGTTTCCGGCCGAGTGGCACTAATGTTTACAAGCCAGCCTCCGCGTAACATCCAATGCATACAATCATAACATTTCGTATTATTACCGTTTTTTTTGGTGATTTTATCTGCAAAATGAATGACCATGGGCCCCAAGAAAGGCTGCTCTAGTGCCAACCCCGTGGTTAAAAGGGTGAGAAATATTATCGAAATACTGTGTACACCATGGTCAACTGCTGATGCATGCGTGCTGCTGGTAGCACTGTCAGCTCTGCGTGCTTGCTTAGCAACACTCAGCTCTGCTGCTGCTGTACACCATCAGTCTGCTGCTGCTGTGCCTTGCAATGTCAGCTGCTGCTAGCTTGCTGTAAACACTGTCAGCTGACTCTGCTTGCCATGGTAGCACCGACAGCTGCCTGCAGAGAGCTGCATGGTACCACCGTCAGTCTGCTGCAGTTGCAGTAGTACCCGTCTGCTGACGCTGCGCTTGGAGCTGTATACCGTCTGTCTGCTGCTGTAGCATCGTCTGCTGCTACTGTGTCATCGTCTGCTGCCTCTGTAGCACTGTGTCACTGCTGCTGCTACTGCAACTGTTCAGCTGCTTCTGCTGCTGACGCGCACTGTCAGCTGCGCGCTCGCTGCTGTAGCACAACGTTGTTAGGGTGTGGCTTATTGAGAATACCAAGGAACCATGAACCCCAGAGGATAGTTAGACCACTCCAGGATAACCCAAAAAAGTCAGTGTCATCGAAGACTGTCTAACTTTATTTCCATTGGGTCCTTAATCTGTCCTCCAGGATGCAACCCACACCAGTCACTAACACCCAGGAGAACAGGAAAAAACGCCTGGAACTAGTGCTCATATTGGGTGAATTTTAAAGCGCAGCAAAAGGTTGGTTTGAGAGATCTAAGAATTGTAGTGCATACACAGTGTGATAAGGCCCGTTCTGGAAAGAAAATGCACAAACAGGACCTACAGTACTCAGGAGGGAGAAGGGACTTCCCAGGACACAGTGTCTCAATCAGTCATTGGTCACATCTTCATAAAGGCTAATGTCATTTATTCTTCCATATAGTAGATAGTAGTACATGCACATAGATACTGTTGGAGAGGATAAAGTTCAAAGATAGAGTAGAGAGGGAAGTGCATATACGTAACAATAAGTTTTCATTGCCAAGCGACTGTTAAGGTAGGGTATAGTCTAGCTCCCGCATATTCCGGGCCATTTTTTCCCCTCTTCCGAAATATAAGTTATCATTTGCCGGCTACTTGTTAAGGTGTAGGGTAAGTCAAGCTCTCGCCGCCTTTTTTTTCCCCCACCCCGAAAGTGATAGTTTGACTGCCGCTGCTTTTATTTAAGGTAGGTCAGTCTAGCTCCGCTAATCCCTTCCCCAACTTCTTCCCGCCCCCCCCGAAAGGTTTGACGTGGTGGCGTGGCCTCCGGTCCAAACAGTAACACTAGCTCACAGCATCCCAGCACTACACTGTAAGTACAGTCCTAGCCTTGTAATTCTAGTGGATTTATGGTTCTGCGAAAGCTTCACTTTGACCAATAATAAACTTAGTCCGTTCAGTCTTCTGCACTAGTTGATTGTTGTAATTAACACCACCGTCTTTTAGGTATTGTACTTTATACATGGAGAGTGATTTTCTTAAAGCAGTGGGGTAACCTGTCCTATCTTTCCACGCTCTGGATGACAGTGAGGGTCAAACCTGCCAATCAACGATGCGAGAACTGATGAGATGGAGACCAACGTCCTGAGACGTTCCCCTTTTTGATTTAATTACCTGTGCACCTGTATGAAATGGCAGGACGAACTACCCTCAATCATGCAACGGTAAAAAGAAATCCTGCTTTCCTGTCATAGGGGATATAATACTACAACGGCGGCTATACTGAGTGAGGAACAACCTGTGGGTTGTAGACCAACACCTGACGACCACCCCTATCAGCAATGGCTACGATTTCAACAACACAGTGTCACCAACGTACAAGACACCCAATTATTTAAATAGTGTTGAATTCCAGTTATCATTTATATTTTTCATTTTCATTTTCTTTAATGTAGGATTATATTCATATTAAGTGTATTATATTTTAATATTTCTATATAATAAAGTTTTAATGTTTGTCAATTTTTATTCTTTTTCAATACATTAATTTTCCTAGAGGAGACCAGCCTATGGTAATACTGTCTGAAGTTATTACAGTGCCTGAGTCTAAGAGCCTTCACAAGTGGCTACCTTGCCAGGAGATCAACTCACTGAATCAAGATTCAACTCCATCGTTGAATCTACCATTTGAACTTCAACGCCGCATACCACAGTCGGTTACCACCAGACCATGAGTAATCAATTCTCTATGGTATGACTACACTTACAGGTATTTAAAAGATTTGGTGATTTGTTAGTCTCAATTTATTTGTAAGGTTCAAAGTCCAATGGCAGGAATACTAGTTAATAGATCTGCCATCTATTTTTGTGGTGAGCTTGAAACACTTTTGAGGATTAGACTCAGGGACCCAAATTTTCCAGTGACGATTTGTTTCACCACTGAGCTCTTTATTATATCAGAGGGAACTGTCAATAGGACACCCTTGAATTATTGAGTTGTGAGAAGGATGGGTTCTGCTCAAGTGACCCCATTTCTACTTACTGTTTGAGCCCGGAGCATGGCATAGAACCCTCGTTTTCATTAATACATTATTGTTTAATTGAAGCAGGATCAGAGCCCTCTGCGGTTTATTTACAGTTTGGAGCGGAGCATGAAGTAGAACCCCTCCATTTTCTTTAATACCCGCTTATCATTTCCACTGATAGTTTGCAGTTATATGCTTGCAAGTATGGATGCGATACCATTTGTGAGGAATGAATGCTGAAGTCAAGTTAGGAATAACATGGAAAATTTAGAATCTTTCATTAGGTTGCTAAGATCCAAGAAAGACTTTGAAAGAGAGAGAATGAGAGAGAAGAACAAGAACAGTGTTCCGGCTGGTACCTTCGATGTTGTGAGAACTAGTTTCTTATTTAGTGAAAATTTAGTCTGTCATTCCAAGACACGTGATGCTAGATGTGTAAGTGCTGGCGGGTTTGGAGTAATTACAAGGTAGTACCAGTGTTGGTAACACTTCGAGCACGAGACTGTGGGCCAGTGAATGACCTTCTGAAAATTGCACTGGAGCGACCTGCAGGCCACTACACCCAGTATGAGTCTGTGTACCTACGAGGTGAATTCATTCCTTCCTTGTCCCTTCTCCTTCCTCAAATTGGAACTCAGCCATTTCGCCTCTACTTGGCTTGTGGTCTAGAGGCGGTTATTTTGGCGCCAAGACCACATGGGTGCTTGACGCCCGTGTCCTCTGTGCCGAGCACTCACGCTCATCGTGCGAGTATTTAGTCGATCCTGTGCGCCTATGCCTGCCTGCTGGCGAAGCAGGTGTCCAAGGCGGTTGGCCGGCGGCTTGGCGAGCACAGTCAAGCAAGCTGAGGGCAGCACTAAAAGCTAGCCAAACAAGCTTAAGGCAGCCTGCAGTTATAGCTGTCCCTAAGGGCCCAGACATGTCTGTAGTATACGCTTCTGCAGTTGCTGCTGGCATAAACCAGTGTTTCCTGTAGTGGCTTTAGAACAATTTTGCGACGAGCATTAGCAAGTGCTGACATTTGAGTGGACAAAAATGGACTTCCAGAGGTTCACATTAGAGAAACATAGTAAGTTTGTGGTGATTGGCTTGTACATCAGTATGAACATTCATCTGTCATACATGTGTGCATAGTGTGAATTGCTGCTTCTTCCCAACAGTTAATTGTCTCATTTGTACAGCCCTGTGTATTAAGACTTCATAAAAGGCCAGAGTGTGCTTCAGTGTAGCGACTCCTTACACATTTGATAAATCAGTGTAATACATGCTCTGCTCAGTGTAACTGAACTATGTAAATACGGTTACATAATTAAATTGCCTTGTGCCTAGTGACATTGCTGTGTTTTCTAATACATTTCTCGTTCAGACTGAACAACTTTACAGCTAAATTCCCATAATATTTCGAAATTGCAGTGTTTCATTATCTGTGGTTGAGTGTATGTAACTTAGCTATGTATTTTTACTGTGAACAAAGCTTACTGCTGTCTTAATGTTCAGAATTTCCTGAATACTACTTTCTCTCCTCTGAGTAATTTGGTTACAATATCAACTGAGTTAAGGCAAGAGTCAGCCTGTTTACACATCTATGTCCTTGGCATCTCACTAGTGGGTCTAGCGCTCTATCGTTAAAATTGTAGATAGTAACAATTTGCAATCATTATACTTCTAGTTATACAATTGTGTAATATGTTTTAGACATTTGATCAACTGGATTGTAAGTGTTTGAACTTCTGAGTTACACCAATTTAATGACGAGCAGACACTGCACGACACATAATAAACACATTACAGACGCTGGTACACCTCTCCAGAAGCTGGAGCCTCAGTGTGTGACTTTGATACAAGTGAGAGTGTCTTGTAAATTACGACCGTGCGGTGTACCATCTCACCTATATTTACATCAACAACGGTATATTCTAAGTGTAAAGTGTACACTTTGGTGTACTTGGTAACACTATCTCATACAATAGTAACGGTGTGTGTAAAGTGAGAATTGTTTTATAGGTACTGGTTCAGTCTATCTACAAGCTGCACACTTATGCTTGACATACATAATAAACCATATTAACTTCTGAGTTACCCGATGGACCCAACAAGTCACCCAGTGAGATTACTCATTGTCATTGTAACATTATCTATTTTTTTTTTTTTTTTTTTATTTTTTTTTTTTTTTTTTTTTTTATTTAGTAATACGTTTACAATCTATGGTTGGGGTAAGAGGTTGTCTTCAGCATTCATTGTGATGTCTGCTATATTATTAGTTTCAGTGAGGTTAACATTACGGGTTGCATAGCCTGAACCTAACTCAAGTGGAAGGTTTTCATTCGAATCTGAACCTCTTGTTTCTAATGGTGGATGTAAGCACAGAAATCTAATTTGTTTAAGCTCAATTTATACCTACTTTGTACTCTCTCTCGTCTCTCTCTTTTCATCTTAGAAATTGATATAGGTGAAAAGTGACACACACCTTGCGTAACCACCCATTAATAATCATATTTATGTACCATATTATTAACACACATACAAGAGGTCTTGAGTGTGTTTTTGTGGAGTTGTGCTTCCGTAATTGAGTAGGTCTGGTGTGATCTCTGAAGTTATGGTGAGGTTGGAGGTGTTCATTGAACTGTTGAACACTTGTGTCTTGTTTGATCTATTTATGGACCTTCTGACTTTGTAAGTGAATACTTTGCTCTGCATAAGCTATAAGAGGAAAGATATGCGAGGGAATTCTTGTATTGTGAGTCCTACTAACCAGATATCATCACTAGGCAAACATGGCACTGTGTCATAGAAGGAAACTATTTCTGCAGGTGATGGAAATGAATATAGCTTTCCAGACCTAGTAAAAGTAAACAAAAGAGAAAAAGCGGAGAAAGGGCAAGAGCGATCCGACGTATAGTCATAACTCACTTGATTCGTACACAATGTTATACAAACGTCCTTTGGTGCATCAGCAGGCTGCAAGAGTCTTCTCTTCAAAGGAAGAATGCTTGTTAAGCTAGAACTTCCCTGACAACACCCCGCTGCCTCTAAGTGTGCATGGCTAATGGCAGCTGTCAACAAGTCATCCAACTCAAGGATACAATTTAGGAACAACACACACAACTTGTGTTTGTGGAACAGAGCTGCAGAATCTGAATCAAATGATCTACTTAGTACACCTTATGGGGGTAAATTCAAGGCTGCTCCGACTCGCATCTGACACTCACCACTTAAAAAAATGGCTGCAGAAACATAATCTTTCGGTTAACCCTCTCCTGCATGGACCCATCCCATCTGACTCTAAGTGAGCATATCATCAAGTGCCTAAAAGACTTCAAGGAAAATCGCCAAATTATTAGGCCAGTTGGGTAGGGTCCTGTGCCTCCCCCAAGTATCTGGGTGCATGGTTTACGTTCCTAAACATCGAAGTGTACCTACCCCCTAATACGTAGGCGTGTTTACAAATGCCAGCACTATGGCCATGTTGCAGTAGACTGTGGAATACTACATTCTTGGTGTGGTAAGTGTGCTGGGAAACATTCCACTAGAGAATGCACAGTAGGCCCTGACAGCCAAAATTTAAGTGTATTAACTGTAAAGAAGTTGGGGTTACAGTTTCCCACAAGGACTGCAGTCAGAACCCAAACAACCTTCGATGTAAACCTGATAACAGTCCTTTAATGGTAACTGAGGATGGGGCCATCCAGTCTACCACAGCCAGATCTGAGACTGAACCTCTGCAAAGTGTGCAAGAACCCCACCTCACTGCAAAGGATTCTGGTGATACCAGAATGCCATCACACACACCAGCTGTGGAGGAGCTAGCCATCCCTGCTAGCACATATGGAACTACTGGTCTGCCACTACAGATACCTATGGCTACACCTGAATATGGGGATGAGTTTGTCATTTCTCCCAATACACACAACTACAACAGTCAGACGGACACCACACAGGTAACCTCCCTGGAAATTGGAGATGAGTCAGATGCACAGGACCTACCTGCAATGAATGATGAAACAGAGAACACTAATGTAACCATGGTACCTGTTAAGGTGATAGGTGTTAAAGAAAGCACTAACCCAGAAGTGCCATCCTCCGGAGAGGCATTGGATTCGCCTGACCTTCCTCATATTATAACAAATTTCCAGAAAAAAATTGAGCATCTTGAACAGATCCTGACAAGTTTAATAAATATATGTAATCAGGATGATGCTCTTGAGCATGGTGATGATGTCAAAAGTGCAGCAATCTCCGTTCAGCTTCCAGCAATTTGTGAGAAAGAAGCCCATAACTCTTGCCTTCAAGACTTGCCTTATACTGGCTGCCAAAATGCCGAAAAATGCTTAAAAATAAAGGTCCTGAAGATAAAGACGTACAAACTATGCTATTTGCTCTTAAGTATCTGCACACTGTAGTCAAAGCATAATAGTTTTACCATCTTATGAGCAAGAGATTGTAATAACTCACTACAATGGATACATTACAAATCTTTTCATGGAACATTGCTTCCATCAGGAAGCGGTTGCCTGACTTACATCATATTAGTGCAACCAAGAATATTGATGTCATCTGTTTGCAGGAATGTAGATTGAAAGATGGAGCACCTCCACCAAACTTGCCTGGATATGCAGCTTATAACCTAAGGTCAACCAACTGTTGTGTGATGTATGTCAGAAAGAACTTGCCACATTCACTCCTTTCCTTGCAGAGTCGAGTTAACATGCAGTATCATGGTGTCAAAGTATATGCAGGCGATTTTTCCATAAACATTTTTAATCTCTATGCCCCAGCGAACCAGCTTCGACCTGATGCTTTACCAGATCGCATCAATAGTGAACCTACCATCATTCTTGGAGATTTTAATGCCAGACATAAGAATATTGGTGGGTCTTAACAAACACCAATGGAACTAAACTAGTGAGATTGCTAAATGAGCATGATAATGTTCGAATTGTGGGCACTACTGAGCCTACTCACATATATGGTGGCTATGATCTGTGTCTTGGATTAATACATCTATACGATTGCAT
>NW_026487428.1:0-22886 GCF_026875155.1 Cherax quadricarinatus | reverse complement strand
GAATAAAATTAAAAAATATAAAAAATACCCTTGTGTAATTTTACCCCTTTGGTAAATTTATCTACATGAAAAAATTCTCTCCATGGGGAAGGGGGAACAAATTCTTCCTCCGTAAGCAAGCATGTCATAAGAGGGCGAATTTGAGAGAAAGGGGCAGAACCCCCTTTTTTTTTTTCCCCTGTTATATTACAAAATTTGAAAGGAAGAAACTTTTGTTTTTCCTTTTGGGCCCACCCACTCGTGATCGGCGGGTACGTTGAAAAAAGAAAGTATATAATTAAAATCAGATAAGGCCCCTACTAATCCTTATAAGATGTGTTAATATTTTGTATGGTTCCCCCCAAAGGAAAAAGGATACAGTATAGTAAATTACAAATTTTTTTTGTTTCCTAACCTGTATTTTTTATTTAGATACTTGTTTGCCCTTGGTGCAGCTGAACATTGGTTTTTAATTTTTTTGTGAACGTTTTCAGTTGTGCCCCACCAGTGATAGTAATATGCAGAACTGTTGGTGGTTATGAGTAGGAACTGTGGCACTGTTGGAGTTGAAACACAAGATGAGGATCTAACCTCTCCCGGTATCTGCAGTGACACGGGTCCAGCAAACTTGCCACTGAAGTTTCTGCTGGTCTGATGGTAAAACAAATATACATTTTATCTATTTTGCAGTTATTAGTAGTAGACTAAAAGTTTCATGAATTCGAAACAATTCACTATAAATTTTCAAGAAAGGTAATTTTTTATCCACATTGGCATTTAACAACCTTTCTGGAAAATTACCGGGCTTGCTTTTCTAAAAAAACCATAAAATTTAAACTTGTCTAAATTCAACCATACTTTATGAAAATGCGGAAATTATAAATACCAAAACCAGTCACATAAAATAACATAAAATGTTTTTATGACTGGATTCATGTCTGTGTAAACCCCTCATTATCATTGTACCAATCAAAACCCGTAAATATTATTATCACTAACTTTTTTAGCTATGGAAAATTGTGGCCCAGTATTGAACCCATTATGTACCTCAAAACCCTTTTTGACTACCACCTTCGGGAAGGGGATAGGGGTCAAAATTTTTTTATTAAACTCACACATGACTAAATTGCACAAATTATAGTTCAGTGATGAAAATAATAGGGGAAAAAAATAAAACAGTATAATTTCCTTTGAATGAGATGTTATTGGAAATCCATCATAAACTCGGTTTTGGAATGCAAAATTATTTTCCCCATTATCACTCGGTAATATTTGGGAGAAGAGCTCTCAAACTTAAACTTTTCAAATTTTGCATTTTTGTTAAATAAAAATTTTAAAAACAATGCGAGTACAATATTCAAGAAGTCCTCTTTTCCCCCTCCATTTCCTTTTTTTCCCAAATATATAATAAACATTCTTTACATATGCTTTCCCCCCTCTTAGTTTTTGAAAAGGGGTATTTGTTGCCAGGGCAGTGGGGTTATGGAAGAGGGTTTTTTAAAGGGATTGCATGCGGGCTATAGTATAAAAACCTGACTGCTACATTTCAATCATTAATCAATACAGGACAAAGTTGAACCAGCCCAAGGGGCCAACAAACCGTGTAATTATTAAATCCACTTTTCTTAGTCCCTGTCTACTAAAAAAGATGAACTCACCAACAAGCATAAAATTAACATCAATATTCCCTTTTTGGGGTTTTCCCCCACATTTCACTCATCTCAATGATAAACAAAACGTTTTTTAATTTCTAAAAAAAAATGCATTAATAGAAAGCATAAGTAGGCCAACTGGCCCATGCTGACATATCCAATTCTCCCCCAAACATTTCCTTTTTGTATATCTGTCCAACTAGTTTTATACTGCCCAAATATTTGCTTCAGTCATGGCTTTACATTTTTTGTCCTCTACGTGATCTATTTTTTTGACGCTGTTCAATAGGCACTTTCAAAACCAATTTTAAATATTTTTTTTCTAATCACCACACAATAATCCTGCATGTTGGAGCGAACATTAAATTTAAAATGCTGAATCCCAGCCATAGTGTGCTTTTACAACCATTAAGGAACTTATAAATAGGGAAATTTAAACTTCAGCGCTTAAACCCTTTTAGTGCACTCCAGGTGATTTAATAGACTGATGCAGTGGTCAAGAATGGCGTTTGCATTTTAATTTTAAGACAAATGAAAAGTTCAAAATTTGGACAGGACAAAAATCATGCCACTAAAAACAAATGTGTAGATTTTAATTTCTACTGATTGCAAGGGGATTTGGAGTTCTGGTTAGCAGTAACCTGAAAAAGACAACATTTCATAAGTTTCGAATAAAGTAACAAAACCCTTTGGGCTTCATATCAAAATAAAAATAATAGAAGTCCTGGGTTTTGTTCTCAACTATATTACCCTTGTTAGGCCTCATTTAGTTTTATGTTGCACAGTTCGGGTCCCCATAAAACAGAATGGATAAAATGCAGGGAAAACGTACAGAGGAGGATGAAAAACTGATCCTGTTATCAGAAATTTTCCCCCAAATGAGGATAAACTGGGGGCCCCTGAATCGCACTCTAAAAGGTGTAGAATTAGGGGGAAAATTTGAGGTGTATAAATGGAAACCGGGAAAAAAAAAGGGAGATGTAAATAGTTGCTGGAAATACCAGCCAAGACAGGACCCCCAAAGCAAGGGTTTTCAAGTTGGGAAAGTTCAGATTCGGGAAGGACATAGAAAGCAATGGTTTGGAATAGATTTTGTGGATGAGGGGAAAAAACTCCCAAGTACCGTATAGAGGTAAGACATCGTGTAGTTTTAAAAATAGGTTGGATAAATACATGAGGGGTGTGGGTGGGTGTGAGGGGGGCCTGACAGCTTTGCTACCAGGTCTGGTGCGGCTCCTTAAAATGGAAGTGACCTACTAGGTGTATCGCTCTAACCGGGGGTGGCAGGACCAGTAGGCCTTTGCAGTGTTTCCTTCTTTTCATGTTCCATGTACTGAAATTTAGAATTTTTCTAAAATGTTACACATTTCAATTTTTTTTTTAAATAAATGATTGGAAATAGTTGTGAGAGAGGCCCTATATAGGATCGCGTATAATAATAATAATATAATAAAAATAATAATAATTTAAACCCCCTTCTTTGGGGGGATTGGCTATTTGTTGAAAGAATAAAAATAATAATAAAAATAATCTCCAGGGGAAAGTGCAAGAGAATTCTTCCCCGTAAACCATACATTCAAAGGGGCGACAAAAATGCCAGGAGAAAGGGCTAGTAACCCCTTCCCCTTATACATTACTGAAGTTAAAAAGAAAAATTGTTCCCTTTTTTGGGGCCACCCTGCTTTGGTGGGATAAGCCCGTTTGTTAAAAAAAGATATACCATAAATCACTTTGTATGAGAAAAATTTTATATGCATTAAAGTAATTGAAACTTTTAAGAGTGGGGGGCATGTATTGGCTAGTAAAGACGGGGTAATTATTTGTTCATCTGGTTTTTTTTAAAAGTTGTTATTTTTTTAAGGGGGTGTTTTGCAAAGTAGACCCCAGGCACAAACCCATATGACATAGAGTTAGATCAGATGTACAAAGTAAAAGTAACAAGAAGACAATACTTTAAAATTTAGAGGCCTTCTTTGTTATGTGCTGGATTCGGGGTTTGAATTTTCCAGTTGCTGTCAAGGTGGGATAGGAAAAAATCCCATCGAGAGATTTTTTCAAGTATAAAAAAATCCCCGGGGGAGACAAGAGTTCAATATATTAATAGTGAACATAATGCATGAAAACAGGTGGGTATAGAAACTAATTGGATAGACTGATAAAAGTTAACAAATGTAGGCGGGAAGGTTAGAGTTGGAAGGACCGCTATTTGGGGCCTGTAGACCTGCATGTTCCAGTATGCTGTGCCCTTGATTGAGGGGAAGTGATAAAGTTTCTTGGCAAGGGGTTTTTTGCTTATTGTGGAAACTTTGTTCTGGTTAAATTTGCTCGATCTGCTGATTAGGGGATATTCTAAAAAAACTGCATTTTGAAGTTTTTTTCTGAAACAATGATTGTATCCTTTTTTAATTGATCAGGGGGTTTGGGGAGTTTTTTTGGAAAACAAGGCATTGTTCATTTGCAGTCTCCGAAATTTTTGGTTCTAAAATACAAGGTTAAGTGTTTTGGTGTTTTTTTCCATGAAAATTTGGTCACAGTTGTTGCAAAAAAAATTGTGTATACCCCTCCATGTTTTTGAGTTGATGTTCTTTTTTGTAGTGGAACAGTGGTGAATACTTGGAATTTGGCATTGGAGAAAATACTGGCATATTTTCAAAAATAGAGTTGTTACGGAAGACTATGAAAATTTTTTGGGGTTTAGTTTTTTCCTAGGCGATTGAAGATGATGATGCAGGGTGCCTGCAGTCTCTGATGAAATGACAAGATATGAAGTTGAGAAAAAAGGGTTCTGGGAAAGAGCTTTCTACCTCATTTGCTAGTGAACCTAGGAAGAAGCCTAGGGTACTATTTTTGTTTTGATGTAAGGGTCAAGAAATAGGAAGAAGATCAGTCATTTTTGGAGGCATGTGGTGGACTTTGAATCACAGTTAAAGATCAGATTTCAGAAGAGAACATCAAGGAAAGGTATGCAAACCAAGACATCCCTTTGGTGGAACTGGAGGGGGGTTTGACTTGGTTGCCCTTTATTTGGAGTGCAGAGATGTTAAGTTTTTGGGATTAAAATGGAAACTGTCTCATATAATGGAGCCAGGTGACCATGCGGGGGGAGATGGGGGAAAAATCTTTGGCTTTTAAGATGCTCCAGGTATAGGTTCACCAGAACAGTAATGGTGAGCTCTTTGGTAGACTGAAATCTTTTGAAAGAAAGAATTTCCCAAAAAGGAAAAATTTTTAAAACCAATGCACAATTAAATGAGATCAAAAAAATTACTAGCTGGAACTGGAAGGAAAGGGGTTTTTATCAATTTTCACTAAAGTACCCACAGCTAGAGCCATCTATTTCTTTTACAAAAAAATTGGCCACATTTGTTCCAGCCAGGATTTTTTTAATCCGTTGAACTGTGCATTGGGGGAAACCCCTTCACAGGGAGGAAATATACAAAAAATGAATTGTAACGAGGGAAATACATGGGTGGGGGGTACAAAAGGTGTTGGTCCACTGTTTTCAGTTTATTATGACTGTCATTAATTTTTTCTGTGTAATACTAAAAAAATAATATATTCGGGGGTGAAATTTTTTAAATTGTATGGCATAAAAGCTTAAGGATGGAAAGCACTTTTAAACGTATTTTTTCAAAATGTTCTTAAATTTTCGCGTGTTTCTTTTATCAAAAACGCTTGTAAAACTAAAACTTGATTATGATTTATAGAGTTAAAAGTTTTGTTTTTTTCTTTTTTTAAATTTTTTTATAAAATATTTTTTTTTGCTTTTTTTTACTTAACTGATCCTGGGTGTAAGTTTAAGCAAGCAAGTACTGCACACTCCCCCGTTACTTTGACCAACCTTTACATCATTACCAACCGGGAAGGGTGGCCTTCGCAGAACCCCCTTCAACAGGTATTCATAAGTTGCTCATTTTCTTTTTTGGTTTTCAGGGCATTTTTTTATCTTTTGGTATTTAATTTTAGCTTGAAAAATTTTGTTATGAAATGTAGTTTTAGATTTTTTTATTTCAGAATTCAGAAATTGTTGCTTCTCACAGATACATTGATATAGTTAAAACCACTTACAAATTCCGGGTCCCTTTGGGGGTCTTAAACTGTATGTATTCTTATTGTATGAAAAGGTGATTTAAAAACAGATAATGAAGAAAGAATATACAATACTGTGGCTGTGTACAGATGATGACACATAGTAGCACCTAAAATCTTACCTGACCACCGGGTGTGGCTGTAGTTGGATTGCTGCAGCCGCGAAAACAGCCGGGGTTGATCGGCTCTGATCCCCGGAGGCCCTGGTCACAGCCGGGCCGGGGGGGCGTGACCCCCGGGGAATCCTCCAGGTAAACTCCAGGTAATTAAAGTAAGAACTAGGTAGTAGGTTGGTAGACAACAAACCCCCGGGGGAGATACTGGTCCCCTGAGTTTTGAACTGCCCCAACCGACCATTTTTTAAAGTTATTATTGTCATGCTTTTGAAAGTGATTTTTGGGGTCTGAACGGGGACAATCAAATTTTACTAATTCCTTATGGGAAAAATTCTTTCGTAACGTCACTTGAACAGCCTTGGAAATGAAGAAATTTCAAAATTTCGGGGGTACCATGTACACCATCCTGTCAAGTAATGTAAAACGAAAGCCTGTAATTTTTTTACATGAGGTAGGATTGGGGTTTTTTGTCTGTCTCATAAACATCAAGTTTCAGGAAAGTCTTGCTACTTCTACTTAACTTAGGTCACACTACAATAAATTACAAGCATAAATATACCACCCCTCGGGGTTTTCTTCTATTTTTTTTTAATTTTTGTTCTTGTTTATTTCCTCTTATCTCCGGGGGGAGTGAAATAAAATTTTCTTCCTCCGTAAGCCATGCGTGTTGTAAGAGGCGACTAAAATCCGGGGAGAAAGGGGCGGAAACCCCTTTTCCTTATATATTACAAAATGTAAAGAAGCAGTTTACTTTTTCCTTTGGGCCCCCCTCCTCTGGGATAGGGCCGGGTGTTGAAAGAAAGAAAAAAGATTTTTTTTTTCTTCAACAAACTGGCCGTATCCCCCCCAAAGGCAGGGTCCCCCAAAAAGAAAAACGAAAGTTTCTTTTTTTAAATTTATTTTATACAGGAAAAGGGGTTACTGGGCCCCCTTGCCCCCGGCATTTTATCCCTCTTACAACACGCAGGTTTAGGGAGGAAGAATTCTGTCCATTTCCCCCATGGAGGAAAGGGAAATAAAAAGAACAAACTAAAAGAAAATAGAAGAAAACCCAAGGGGGTGTTTTAAAAATTATGCTTGTACATGATGTGTAGTGTGACCCAAGTGTAAGTAAAAAGAAAAACGTACCTGAAATCTTGCATTTTAAGGCCAAAAAAAAGACACCAAAACCCCTCCTCTGTAAAACAATTACAGGCTTTTGTTTTAACTCACTTGGCGAACGATATACCCCCGGGGTGGTTGCGCTACCAACCTACTACTACTAAGAAAGTATACATGTATATATTCTTTCTTTCAACACACTGGCCATATCCCCCCGAGGCGGGGGGGCCCCAAAAAGGGAAAAAAACAAAAGTTTTCTCCTTTTACATTTGGTAATAATACGGAGAAGGGTTACACCCCCTTTGCCCCGCATTTAAGTTGCCCCTTACAAAACGCATGGCTCACAGAGGAAGAATTTTTGTTCCACTTCCCCCCGGAGTTAAGAGGAAAAAAACAAGAAAAAAACTAAAGAAAATGAAAACACCCGAGGGGTGTGTGTGTATATAATATGCTTGTCATGTATGTGAGGTGACCTAAGTGTAAGTAGAAGTACAAAATGTACCTGAATCTTGCATGGTAAAGAACAGAAAAAATGACACCCCGCATCCTACCGTGTAAAACATTACAGGGTTTGTTTTACATCATTTGTTTCGACCAACCAACTACTACAAAAAAAATATATTATATATATATATAATATTATATATAATATATTATATGTAAAATTTTTTATATTTATATAATATAATATATATAAAAATTTAATTTTTTTTTTTTTTTTTTTTAACAAGTCGGGGGCCCTCTCCCCCCGAGGCAGGGTGACCCCAAAAAAAAAAGAAAATCCCAAAAAGAAAAACTTTCACACATTCAACACCCTTTTACCACACTCGCTATTATCCTGTTTTTGCAGAGGTGCCCCAGAAAACAACATTTAGAACATATAGTATAAAGATACAAACAATCCCCCCAAATGCCAATATCCCAAAAAACCCCCTTTAAAATGCAGGCATTTTACTTTCCCCTTTTAGGACTCAAATCCCACTATATAAAAAAAACCTTTTCCCCCCCGAATCCCCTTTACTAAAAATTTCCCTGCTCCCCAAATCCAACAGATGTCAGGGTCCCAAGTATCATTCGTCTCCATTCATCCTATCTAAAACGCTCACGCACCTTCCTGGAAGTTGTTACTTTTTTGTCCCCTTTTTACTTTTATAGTAGGTTTCCCCTACATGTTTTAGTGTGGGTAGCTTTTACTTAAAAGGTCTTATTTTTTTAGGGGTAATACTTAACATGGGTGATCATCCCGGTTCTCTGATACCCTTTCACCAGCCCTCTTCACAGGTTTGTTAAATACTACATAAAAAATATAACTGTATTCCAATAGATATGTACGAAAATACAATTACAGCCCCCACATTTTCAAAACAACTTACCACTGCATAGCTGTTTCTCCCACATTTGGGAAATTTTCAAAAACCTTAGCCTCTCTCCCTTTACATAACTCTGGCTAACCAGTGTTTTGACACACTTTAGCACCCTGGGTTTTTGGGGTCACAATTAAATAAAAACAAAATCACCCTGGAGCACACATAATGCCCCAAAAATAGAAGAAGGACCCCAGAATCCTGCCAGGTTAAGGCCGCCACAGAGAGAAACCCATCAGTGCAGGGGAGAGAGAAAGAGGCAAGCTCCTCCCACCAAAAAAAAAAGACTGTTGCCAAGCACAATTCTCCATTTTCCAAATTCTACCCCACCTTAATTTTTCTTCTACAAAAAAAATCAACTTTTTAAAAACTTATTTAAATTTTTGTTTTATGTGTCTATAGTAAAACCTATTAATTGAAAAAATAGGGTTGACCCAGTGCCTCTCATCAAAAGGGTTTATCTCCTTCTGACATTTAGAGCAAGTCCCCATCAATTCAATATAATTAGGTATTCCCGAGTAACTGTTACTTAAAAACATGTTGGGTCCTATAGCCCCATAACACCCCCCCCCCTCCAGACGAAGTCCACAAAAACTAGCTGTGTCCCTCAGGATACGGCTAGTAAAAGTATATTGCTTAAGTCTAAGGGGGAAAAAAATCTAGAAATGCTACATTTTTTCCCCCCCATAACTACTCTTCACTTTACTGTTTTTTAAAAATTGCAGAATTTTTTAAAAAGCAATTTAACCATACCCCTTACTCAAGTTTTAACTATTTACAATTTAGTGACTTTTTAAACAATACACATTACAAAGCAAAAATTTTTTCACACAATCCCCCTGTGAAAGCCCGCACAACAGGCCTTCTCTGCTACGGTAATCCCCAAGCAACTGGTACTCCAGGGTGGCATCTTTTGATCAAGGGGGAGAGTAAAGCCAAACCCGACAGTCAGGTGTACCCCAGCGGAAAAAATTCACAAAAATGTCAAGGTGTCTCTCATTGGTGGGCCCAACCAAAAAGGGGACTTCCATCAAAACCCCACGATCCCCTTTAAAATGGTCAGGCACTTAAACCCTCTCCGGGTCCCACTCCACACAGACCCCCAAAATTATGAAAGGGGCTGTCAAAACTGGGGGTCCAGGGGACCCAAAGGGAAATTCGTGGGGGTTTTGTCATAGAGCACACCAAGACACAACTCACATACCCTTCCTAAAGTCTCTGTTACCGAAGGTTTTCAACCATGCCCCAACTCACATTCGTACACCCGACCCCTCACCTTTTTGGGTCACTCGACTCCTTTACAGTCAGACGGCGGTAGGGTACTCAGGCTGCCGAGAGTTCACCACTGCAAAAAAAAAACAAGGGCAGCACATGACAACAAGTCAAAGTACGCCCAGCATTACAGAAAAAAACTTTGGGGAGTCACAACCAATCCTGAGTTTTTATATTTAACTTTTAAATTAAAAGGCTGTAGGAACAAAGCCCTTTTAAGAGCTGATTTTAGTCACTAAAACGGGGAAAAGGGTGAAGAGATCCCAGACATGTACAAAGCTGAAAAGCCAGCCCCAAAATGAAAATTTTCTTTTTCCCGTGGTAAAATGTTTCATTTAAATTTAGAATTTGCTTTGATAGTAAATTCTGCAAACCCCTTTGCAGTGCAACAAAAAACACCAAAGACATCTCTTGCCCCAGGTTGGGTACATCAAGTTTACACAAAAACCATCACGTTCCATCCACACACAAATTTTTAACCACAATGAACACAATTTGCATTACACACATTTTAAAATGGGACTGGAACACAGGCCAGGAAATCACATCTTCCTGTTTTTGCTTATTTAAAATGTTTGCATCTTTAGTGCTAAGTTCAACTTTTTTAATTCTGTAAACCTTTGTTGTTAAACGTACTCTGTGGGGATCAGTGTTTATGCCCCCGGGGCCATCTAATTTGGGGAACCCGGAAGATGGGAAAGCCCCTGACTCTCACTAAGATACAAACTGGTGTTAGAAAAATTTCATTCTTCCTCCATCCCAATTTTTCTACAATTTTTCCCCCCCAAAAAAAAAATTGTTTAATTTGCTCAGTTTCCTTAACAATTTCCTCATGGGGTTTCAATTTTTCCCCTTTCCCGAATCCCAAACTTTTTTTTAAAGTTCCCAAAGGGGGGTGACCCAAACCCCCAACATTTCTCATTAAACCCAAGCTGCATTCCCAAAAAACTTTTAAAAACTGTTTTTTTTCTTGAATACGCTTTTGGTTTTCATACAGATTATTTTTTTTGCAGCCCCTTTTCATTCCTTAAAATTGGTCTCTCTGAAATTTTTGACAGAAATTCAAAACCCTTTAACCATTCTGTGTACCTATATATTCTTTTTCTGCCAGGGGTGGGGGTTTTATATCTAACCCCCTGGAAAATTTCCCCCCCAAAAAAATTTCAGCCACAGCAAATTCCCTACAGATTTTCACATGAATTGGCTCCCGTATCAGCACTTCCTCTCCAGCCTCCAAGTATCATGGTCCACTTATGGTCCCACATCATCATTCCCGGGCTGGTTTATGAGCACGTTTACTGGGACCATCCACCTCATACGAGCAAAAAGTACTGAAAAATGAAAAAAGCTCCGAGGGGGGGGCTCACCACCCCCCAAGCCAAAGCTCAAAATTTCCCGAGTGCTTCCCCCCCAGCAAAATTTCAAAGAAAGGGGTCCTCTCATCCCCGTGTTAGTTGTCATTTTCCTAGGCTTGCTCATTGTTTTGAGGTTTGTGAATTTTCTATTTCCCCTGAATGGAGAGTGATCACAGTTTTAAAACACTGAGGCTCTATTTTTTGTCCCCCTTTAAAACATTTTTTAAAAGACTTTGAGGGAAAATTAGATCCTTGATTTTTGTGCTGCTTGAAAAAACCAAAAGAAAAAAGAACTTTATCAAAAACCCCTTTAAACTACGAGCAGTTTCTTATGCAGAGGGACTGCTTCCCGGTCCTGGTATGGAGCAAATTTTTTTAGAAATAATTATTTCCCATTCGGTCCTTGGGGGTGGGCCAACGACACCACTACCCCCTTGTGAAGGGTCACCTGGTGCTAAAACGGGTGAAGGGGAACAGGTTTAAATACTTTGTGGTTTCCCCAAAATTGAAAGGCAGATAGGGTTTAAAATTTCCTCTACAGCTCCCCCAGCGAGACCAAAAAAATGCCTGGAAAACCCTTGGACATCACCACCTGGGGACAAAAACCCTTTTTCTCCTTCCATCGATATGCAAACAGAGGGGAATTCTTTTTAAGAGTTTCCCCCCCTGAAAGAAAACACTTATTTAAAATGTAAAATCCTTCCTCAGCAACACGACATTTTCCTGCAAGAATTAAATTTCCCCCCAGAGGTGCAGCCTCTCTCACACTATTTAACTGACCATTTAATCATGCTAGCTCTGGCTGGAACCTCCTTTTCTTTTTGAAATGCAGTTCAAAATCAGAAACAGAGTTTCCAAACTTAAGCCTCACCATCCTCATGGAAAAAATCATGAAAGGGGCTTTGGGAGCTGATCATGAGCCAACTTCTCATGGGGGAACCCTCAGGGAGAAGGCTGGCGGGTTTTTTCCTAGCCATTTCCCCCACATTTTGGGGTTTTGGGTTTCCCCCAACCTAGTTGTTCCACACTGTCAACAGACCCATAACATTAATTTCCCAATAAAGGGCGACCCCTTTGAAGGGAATTTCTCTGAGATACCACAGGGGGATAGCCAACTTGGTATGCAGATTCTCCCAAATTTTGTACAGGGGTCCTTATGGTTGAACCCGTAATACCCCTTTAACAATAATCTACCCCAGTATAGGGATCCTTAGACACTGGTAGCACTCCGCACTAGCAAAGAGTATGCTACACCATCTCCGGAAAATATTTTTCAACCTGCCCACATTCTTTTTAAAAACCCAAAGTGGACCCATAAAAATATACACAACCTGGGGTCTAGATCCAAAGGTTCCTCCCACCTTTCCCTTTAAGACCTAATGCAGGAACGGATGTATTTGCAGTTTGAGTCCCCCGGGTGGGTTTCCTCCCCTTTTCCCGAAAATTCGCCTTGACCAACAAAACTTTTGTGTGTGTCCCGTTTTTGTTACAGTATAACAGGGAAACTCTTAAAGTTTTTTACCATTTGGGGTTTGCTGGACGTTTTCTCGAGACCCGAAAAAAGATCTGATTTTCTAGTAAAAAATTTATCAGCTGACTTACCTTTTTCCTTCTATTTTAGAGGGCACCTCACCTTCATTTTTCCCTGAAAAAATTTTTGCCCATTTCCTTTTATGACATAAGACTTGGAATAGGGTTTTGAATGAGTGGGGGGAAATTTTTAAAGCACTTACTGTTTTTACTTTCCAATTCCCTGCGAGCCAGGTTGGGTCCCTAGATCCGTGCTTCTGAAAAATTTTCTGGGTTTTTTGTCCTCCAAAAATTTCCTGAGGTCAAAGGGGTTGTATTTTAAATTCCCCATGAACATTAACTATAAATTTTTTATAGTCTTTATTAACTCCTTTAGAACAAACCCCTTTCTTAAAAAAGGGAAAATTTCTCATTCCCAAACCATTAAGGTCGCCCACCTGAAATTTTTTATTCCTGAACTTTTGTCTATATTTCTCAGGGATCATTTGGTAAAGAACAATACTTCCTCTTTTTTTATCATAAACAGAAAAAATCTTTTCCCCTCCAGAGTTTACTCTTGGAATCCTTTTCCCACAGTTGTGTGCGAATAGGGTAGCCCATTCTGTTTTGGGGCCCTCCCTTTCTCCCAAAACAGTCTTCTCAAAAAAAGAAAAAAATCTATCTGGGTCACTCCTGTAAAAATTTGGGACAAAATTTGCAGCTTTTGTATGTTAAAGATGCTAGGCTCTTGTTCAGAACCTCCAAAAATTTGACTTTTCCCTAGCTTTTTATTAATTTCATTTCAGCCTCTAGACTGCTAATTTTTAAGTCTCATTTCTCTCCATTTCCATATCACCGGAGTAGGTGTCCCTCATGTTCAGTTTTAAAGGCATGTTTTCTGATGAATTATTACCTTTTCCCTGAAGCTAAAAAATCTGAAAACTCATTTCGACATAGTTTTTCTTTAAAAACTTTCTTCCCTCTTAAGTATCGTGGACAAATTTTCCCACAGGACATAAAATAAAACAAATTGATTAAACTATGCAATAGCACTTTCCAAACCACACGAAAAAGTTTAAATTAACCTTTCTCCCCCCTTAGGAAAAAACAACCTTAAACTAAATAAAAACAACACTTCCACTGACCCACCTTGGTAAATCTTCTACCAGAAACATGAACTGTTATTACCCCCCTACCACACATATAGTTCAAGAATGTTTGAGTTATTTTTTGCAGCAATAACTCTCCCGGGGCAAGCTCCCAGTTACGTTGCTTGTCCCTTATTACTTTTAGTAAGGTTCTCATAATGTTCTAGTGTGGGGGGGGGTTTTAAATTAATGGTCTTATTTTTCAGGGGGAATATTACACATGGTGATCACCTGAGTGTCTCTGATACCCTTTCACCAGCCCCCTTCCAGTTTTGTAAACTACTACATAAAAATATAACTGTATTCTCAAAAATTTTTTTTTTTTTTTTTTTTTTTCAACAAGCGGGGGCCCTCTCCCACCGGGGAGGGGGACCCAAAAAAAAAAAAAAATCCCCCAAAAAGAAATACTTTCAAACATCATTCAAAACTTTTACCACACTCGCACATTTTCATGTTTTTTCAGAGGTGCTCAGAATACAACATCTAGAAGCATAAACATATAAAGATACCAACATATCCCTCCCCAAAATGCCAAAATCCCAAAACCCCCCCTTTTAAAATGCAGGCATTGTACTTCCCATTTCCAGGACTCAGTCCGACAATGAAAATAACCGGTTTCCCCGAAACCCTTTACTAAATATTACCCTGCCACATCCAACAGACGTGGTCCCAAGTACCATTCTCTCCATTCACTCCTATCAAAAACGCTCACCTCGCTTCTGGAATTCCAAGCCCCTTCCCAAAAAACCTCCTTACCCCCCCCTCTCCAACCCCTTTCGAGGACACCCCCACCCCGCCTTCCTTCCCCTATAGATTATAGCTTCCATGTATTTCTAAATGGATCCATTCTCTCTAAATGACCAAAACCCCCTCAAAACCCCCTCTTCTGCCCTCCTAAACTTTTATTTAAATCCACACCTTCCCTAATTTTCCCCACTCCGAATTTTTTTGCATAAATTTACCCAACATTGCCCTTAAACAGGGGCATCTCCCTGCCTCCAACCGTCCCGCTGCTGCATTTTCCACCCAAGCTTTACACCCATATAAGAGTGTTGGTACTACTATACTTTCATACATTCCTTCTTTGCCTCCCTAGATAACTTTTTTTACTCCCCAAAAAAACCTCAACCACCCCACCTTTTTTCCCCCATCAATTCTATGTTTCCTCATCCTTCATAAATCCATCCGCCGGGCAGTAACTCCCCGTATCTGAAAACATTCACTTCTTTTCCCTACTCCCCTCCCCAATTTTAATCCAATTTTTTTTTTTCTAAATCATTTTACACCCTCACACCTTACCCTTTTCATGTTCCTTTAAATTTTCCCAAACCTTCCCACACATTCCCAAATCTTTCCACAAAACCTTTAAATTTTTTCTTTAGAATCTCCCAAAAGCACGGTTCATCAAAAAAGTAACTGTGCCCAATTTCCCCTTTTAAAATTTGTTTTCCCCATAATTTAATCCCACCCCTTTCCCAAACCCCCGGCTTTTTATTTCCCTTTACAACGCCCCATCTATAAATAATTAAACAACCATGGTGACATTACACCACCCCTGCCCTAAGCCCTATTTTTAAAAGGGAAGTAGTCTCCCTCTCTTCTACAAAACCCAAACCTGGCCCACACCTCAAAAAAAAAAACCTCTTTACGGGCATTTAATAATTTACACCTATTCCTTTTTACTTGCCCATCTGCCAAAATTGCCCCCTCACCCCACTCTTCATATGCCTTTTCTAAATCCAAAAATGCAATAAAAACTTCCTATCTTTATCTAAATACTGTTCACATAATCTTCAATGAAAACCCCTGATTAACACCCCCCAACCCACTCTAAAACCTCCTTGTCCCCGCAATCCTACCGCTTACTCTAATTCTTTCAATTATAACCCTCCGTACACTTTTCCGGTATACTCAGTAACTTATTCCTCAAAATTTTTACATCTCTTTTGTCCCCTTCCCTTTATATAAAGGGATATACACTCTCTGCAACCCCCTGGGTCCCTTTCCCCTCTTTCTTACTTTTTTAAAACAAAAGTACCAACCATCCAACACTATTTTCCCCCCCTGTTTTAACATTTCTTCATGATCCCATCATTCCAGCTGCTTTACCCCCCTTTTCTTTTTTGTAATGCTCACGTCCCCTCCCCCACATTTACATTCTGCTCTTTTTACCCCAAAAAAGATGGTAACCTCCCTGACCAGTGCTGAAAAACCCCTCGTTTTTTCCTTTAACATTTAAAAGTTCCTCAAAATATTCTCGCCCATCTACCCAAAAACCCCATCCCCATCTCTAACCCCCCCTACTCTTTTTTTTAACTGAAAAAATCCTTTTTTCCCCTAGGCTTTCTTAACTTTTTTAAACCCCTCCAAAATTTTTTTTTATTTTCAAAAATTTTGACAGTGCCTCTCCCACTCATCATTTCTCTCCTTTTCACTCCCACCCCACTCTCTTTACCTTTCTTTTACTCTCCAATTTCTCTGCCCCTTCTTTTAACACTTCTGCTTTGTAAAAACCTCTATAATACCTTTTTCCTTTTTTCACACCCCTTTTCTTCTCATTCCACCCAAACCTCCTCTTTCCTCCTGCCCCCCCTCCTATAACCACAAACTTCGCCCCACATTCTAATACGCATTTTTAAAACATTCCAACCCTCTTAACCCCCCCACTACTCATCTTTGCCTAGCCCCCCTTTTCTGCCAATGTCGCTTTTTCTCCCCCGAATTTCCTCCTCCCTTAGTTTATACATTTTTCACTTCCCTTTTTGTTGTTGCACCTTCCTCTTTTTCCCATCTCCCTCTTACCTAACTGAGCTACAACTAAATAATGACCCGATATATCGTGCCCCTCTATAAACATGTACATTGGGCCTACCCATAAACCCTTTTTACCCACCAATACATAATTAATAAACTCTTTCATTACGTGCTACATCAACCTTTATATTTATTTATCCTTTTTTCATAAAATTTTATTATTTATTACCAAATTTCTTTCTACACATAGCTAAAATTAAAAAGGCCCCCCTTTACATTTACCCCTGGCACCCCAAAATTTACCTACTACCCCTCCATAAATTTTTACCCATTTTTAGCTTAAATCCCCAACCACCATACTCTCACACTTGATTCAAAACTCCCCCCATTCACTAACATTTCCCAACCTCTCTCCCCTCAAACACTTCTTCTTCTCCGGTGCATACACGCTTATTTAACCCACTTTTCACACCCAAATTTTTTATTTTCCCCCACATAATCCTTGAATTAATACTTTTTATAGTCCCTTTTTTCCTCCATAGCTTACCCTTCAACATTATTGCTACCCTTTCTTTAGCTCTAACTCTATTTGAAACCCCGACCTAATCCCATTTATTCCTCTCCCTGAAACCTCCCACCCCCTTCCTTTTTTCACTTAAAAACCAGGACATCCAGCTTCTTTTCATTATAACACCCACAACATTCTTTCTTATCTTGCAAACATCCACGCACATTCAGATTTCCCCTTTAAATTTTTTTTTAAATTTTTTTTATAATTTTACGGGAAAAGGGGTTATACCCATTTTTTCCCGGCATTTTGTTGATTTTTCAACACGCTGGCTTACGGGGAAAGATTCTATTCCATTTTCCCCAGAATATAAAATTACAGCCTCACATTTTCAAAAAAAGTCTACACACTGCAAGCTGTTCCCCCCACATGGTATATCTCAAAAACCTTATCCTCTTCTCCTTGACATAACTCGGGCTAACCAGTGTTTTGAACACTTTAGTCACCCTGGGTATGGTGGTACAACTTAAATTATAAACAAAACTCACCCTGGAGACACTTAAGCCCCAAAAGATAGAAGAGGACCCAAGATCCTGCCAGGTTGAAGCGCCACAGAGAGACCGAGTCAGTGCGAGGGAGGAGAGAAAGAGGCAAGCTCCTCCCACCAAAACAAAAGACTGTTGCCAAGCACATTCTCCATTTACCACAATTCTACCACACCTTAATTTTACTTCTACAAAAGGAATACAACTTTATAACTACTTATTTAAATGGTGTGTTATGTGCTATAGTATAACCTTTATATTGAGAAAAATTAGGCTTGACCCAGCTGCCTCTCAGTCAAAAGGTTGATCAGTCCTTCTGCCCATTTAGAGCAAAGTCCCCCTTTAAATTTCAATTTTAATTAGGTATTCCAATAACTGTTACTTATAAATACATGTTGGCTCCTATACCCCATAACAGAAGTCCAACCCCTCACCCACAAAACCTCCTTTACCCCTCCTCTCCAACCTTTCGAGGACACCCCTACCCCTCCTTCCTTCCCCTATAGATTATAGCTTCCATGTATTCTACTTAGATCCATTCTCTCTAAATGACCAAACTACCTCAACAACCCCTCTTCTGCCCTCTGACAATGCTTTTATTAACTCCACATCTTCTTTCCCAATTTCCACACTACGAATTTTCTGCATAAAATTTACCACCACACATTGCCTTTAGACAGGGCATCTCCACTGCCTCCAACCGTCTCCTCGCTGCTGCATTTACCACCCAAGCTTCACATCCATATAAAAGTGTTGGTACTACTACTTTCATACATTCCCTTCTTGCCTCCATAGATAACGTTTTTTGATCTCCACATATTTCCCCAATGCACCATTCATCTTTTTTCCCTCATCAATTCTATGATTAACCTCATCCCTTTATAAATCCATCCCCGACACGTCAACTCCCAAGTATCTGAAAACATTCACTTCCTCCATACTCCTCCTCCCCAATTTGATATCCAATTTTTCTTTATCTAAATCATTTGTATACCCCATCACCTTACTCTTTTTATGTTCACTTTCAACTTTCTACCTTTACCCAAAACATTCTCAAACTCATCCACTAAACCGCAATTTTTCTTTAGAATCTCCCATAAGCACAGTTTTCATCAGCAAAAAGAACTGTGCAATTCCCATTATGATTTGATTCCCCAAAATTTAATCCCACCCCTCTCCGAACACCCTGCATTTGCTTTCCTTTTCAAAACCCCCTCTATAAATATATTAACAAAACCCTGGTGACATTTCACATCCCTGTCTAAGACCTACTTTTACGGGAAGTATTTTCCCTTTTTTTTACACCCCCTAACCTGAGCCTCACACCCTCATAAAAAACTTTTTAAAGCTTTTAGTTTTTTCCACCTTTTTCCATATACTTTCAAATTTTGCCAATTGTTTCCTCTATCCACTCAAATCTATTTTTATTTTTTTTAATTATCACACTGGCCGATTCCCCCAAGGCAGGGGGGGGGCCCGAAAAAAAAAAACTTTCACAATCATTCACTCCATCCCCGGGTTTTTCCCAAAAGGGGTGTTTTAAACACTACAGTTTTTAAATTTGCAACTTTCCCCCTCCTTCAGAGTGCCCCGGCACTGTATTTCCCATCTCCAGGATTTCAAGTTGGCCTCCCATTTTCCCTTTGAACCCCTTCTTTTTTTGTTACCCTGCTAACACTCCAACAGCACTCAAGTTTTAAAAAACCATTTTTTTCCCCATTCACTCCTAAAAAACACCTCACGCATGCCTGCTGGAATTTCCAAAAAGCCCCTCGCACAAAAAACCCCCTTTTAAACCCCCCCTCCCACCAACCTTTCCCCAGGCGAAACCCCACCCCCCCTTCCTTCCACTACAGCTGTTTCACTCTTGAAGTTATTCTGTTTTGCTCCATTCTTTTCCACTTTTCCGAACCACCCAAACAACCCTTTCCTCACCCTCTTGGGCAACGTTTTGGGGAATCCCGCCCTCTTCCCAACCCCCAAAAATAAAAATTCTCTGCATTATTTTACACCACCATTGCTCTCAGACATACACTCCCCTGCCTCCAGCCTTTTCCTCCCCTGCAACTTCATCACCCTGCTTCACAACCCCTATAAGAGCGTTGGTTAAAAAATAACTCTTTATTTTTTTCCCCTCTTTGGGCCCCAAGGACCAAAGTTCTTTGCTTTCCCCGATTTCCCAAATGCAACCCCTCACCCTTTCCCCTCATCCCAAATTTTATATTCACCTCTTTTTTCATTGACCCATCCGCTGACCTCCACTCCCCAAAAAAACTGAATACATTCACCTCCTCCCCCTACTCTCTCCCCCCCCAATCTGATATCCAAATCTTTCATCACCTAAACTTTTTGTTTTCCTCATAAAACCTTTTCTCTTTCCCGTATTTACTTTTTAATTTTCTTTTTTTGCATCCCTTTCCAAATTCATCCCCAAAACTCTCTAAAAATTCTTTTTCGAATTCCCAAGAGCACAGTGTCCTTTAGCAAAGAGCAACTGTGACAAATCCCCCCTTTGGTGATTCTTTTAAACTTTTAAAAATCCATGCCCCTTGGGCCCAAAACCCTGCAAATTTTCTTCTCTTACAACCCCCTCAAAAAATATATTAAACAACCCGGGGAAACACACATCCTTGTCCCAAGGGGCCCACTTTTTCTGGGAAATAATTTTCCCCCTTTCCTACATACTCTAAACTTTAGCCTCACTATCCCCGTAAAAACTCTTCACTGCTTTCAGTAAAACCCAAAATCCTACAAAAATACACCTGCAAAAATCTGCCCCATTTTCCCCCCTAAACCACCCCGTTTATACGCCTTTTCCAAAACCAAAAAAATGCCAAAAAAGACCTTTAGCCTTATCTAAATTTCTTTTTCCCCTTTTTCATGTTTTTACTGTTAAAAACCCCGGTCCCACAACCCCCTACCTTTTCCAAAACCCCTTTTTTCATCTGCTATCCCATTTTTTCCATTTACTTTTTTAAAATTTTTTCAATAATTTAAATCTACCATAAAACTTTACCAAATATACTCAAAAAGACTTTTCCCCCTATAATTTTTTTTCCTCTTTTTTTGTCCCCCCTTTTCCTTTTTTTACAAGGAACTATGCATGCTCTCTGCCAATCTCTAGGGGACCTTACCCTCTTTCCCTTTATTTATTAAAACCCTTTTTCTTTTTCGGCCCCCCTTTTTGAAAAAGGGCTTTTATGTCGTCAAATTTTTTTAAAAAAAAAAAAATATTTTTTTCCCTTTGAAATGATTTTGAGAAAACTTTTTCCCCATGGTTTTTTGAACCCAAAAGTTTTTAAAATTTTGGGCGAAAACTCATGGAATTATTGGGTTGCAATTTTTGCGGTCTCGGGGACATTTCGTATCGGCGTTTCCCAACTTTGACCCCTATTTTCACCCCTTTGGGTTCCATTTGCCCCAAACTCATAGCTATTTCTTTAGAACTCCTTTTTATCTATCAGCTGAGTAAAAGAAACCCCCCCTTTTTATAATTTGGATCCCCAAATTGGTGGTCAAAATTGGAAAATTTGGAAATTTTCCGCAAACAAAAAAGATCCCAATTTCAAAATGGGGTCCAAAATAAACAAGGTAGACATTCTTTTGGCACTAAAATAACATATGCTCTGTTCATTAGTCACAATCTCTAGGCCCCTCTTATATTATTATTGCTTTCTTTTTTGATTTTTTATTCATACAAAATACAAAATTTACTGTTATGCAGATACTGCATTATTGTAAAAATGGTTTTAAATAATATCAGTGCACTAGTGAAAGAATTTTGGGACTCCCAGTTGACGTGTATTGGACTTTGGTGGTGCGATTTATTTACTCCTGAACATGGTAAAAATCGAACTTTTCCCGCTACTTTGAGCTCAGTTTCAAGGTCTTTTTTCATCGTCAGGTAATGAAAATCATCTCTATTTCTGTAATATGTTTTTCCATTTTATCACCTAAGACCATGAAAACGCGAATACAACGATAAATACTATACGAAAATACACTAAAAATCGGCGTTTTTTTCCAAAAAAACGATCATTTTTTTTTCTCATTAGGGCAGTGTGTGCTGCAGGTTTTTTTTTTGTGTGGTGCACACTGACCACACGGGACCCATTCTCTCAATTGTGGGCCTACCAGCTTTCTCTTGCTGGTTTGAAGCCGCTAGAATTATTGAGTATATATACGTCAGAAACATTGGCTCGTAAGACGTATTTATACGTCGAAAACAGTAAAGGGTTAAATAATTGCACCAACCACTCCAAAATTATATCCCCACCTGCTTTTAACATTCTATCTTTATCCCTTTCAATCCCGGCTGCCTTATCCCCTTTCATTTTACCTACTGCTTCACGAACTTCCCCCACACTCACAACTGGCTCTTCCTCACTCCTACAAGATGTTGTTCTCGTTCCCCTTATACACGAAATCACAGCTTCCCTATCTTCATCAACATTTAACAATTCCTCAAAATATTCCCTCCATCTTCCCAATACCTCTAACTCTCCATTTATAACTCTCCTCTCCTTATTTTTAACTGACAAATCCATTTGTTCTCTAGGCTTTCTTAACTTGTTAATCTCACTCCAAAACTTTTCTTATTTTCAACAAAAATTTGTTGATAACATCTCACCCACTCTCATTTGCTCTCTTTTTACATTGGCTTCACAAACTCTCTTAACCTCTCTTTTCTCCATAACTCTTCCTCCTTGCATCACTTCTACTTTGTAAAAAAATTCTCATATGCTAACTTTTTCTCCCTTACTACTTTTCTTCAAATCATCATTCCACCAATCGCTCCTCTTTCCCTCCCCACCCACTTTCCTGTAACCACAAACTTCTGTGAAACACTCCAACACTACATTTTAAACCTAAACCCCTACCTCTTCGACCCATTGCCTGTGCTCTCATTGGGCCCCTCTATCCTCCAATAGCTGTTTATATCTTACCCTAACTGCTCCTCTTTTAGTTTATAAACCTTCACCTCTCTCTTCCCTGATGCTTCTATTCTCCTTGTATCCCATCTACCTTTTACTCTCAGTGTAGCTACAACTAGAAAGTGATCTGATATATCTGTGGCCCCCCTATAAACATGTACATCCTAAAGTTACTCAACAGTTTTTTTATCTACAATACATAATCCAACAAACTACTGTCATTTCGCCTACATCATATCTTGTATACTTATTTATTCCTCTTTTTCTTAAAATAAAGTATTACTATAAATAAACCCTTTCTATACAAAGTTCAGTCAAAGGGCTCCCCTTATTTATGTACACCTGGCACCCCAAAAATTACCTACCAACCCTTCTAAAAGTTTCTCCTACTTTTGCTTCAGGTCCCTACCACAATTTCTCTCTCATTGGTTCAAAGGTCCCATACTTTTACTTAACACTCCCCAAAAATCTCTCCCCTCCTCCTGCTTCCCCTTTCTCCGGGCATACACGTTATTTGACCCACTTCTCCACCAACCTTTACTTTTTTCCAAAAAAATTTT
>NW_026487420.1:0-14108 GCF_026875155.1 Cherax quadricarinatus | reverse complement strand
ATGAGCCCCAGGATGTTGTAGTCCCAAGAGTCCATTGTTGGAGTCCCATGAGCCCGGGAAGGGGTTTGTGATCCCTTTGAGCTCCGGGATTTTTGGATTTCCATGACCCCCAGGATTTTGTGAGTGCCATGAGTCCAATTTTACCCCTTCCCCCCCCCTTTCCTCACCAAATTGTTTTACATAAAAGGTGTTTATTCTGATCCAGGAAAAGTCCCCAAAAGCCCAGGATTTTTGCTTCCATTTTTCCGGAGTTTGGTTAAAAACCCCCCCAAAACCCGGTAAGGCCCCCGGTTTCCGGGATTTTTATCCAGCCCCCCAAATTTGTAATGCCATTCCCCCATTTGGGGAATGGTAATGGTGATCCAAAAATGGGCCCAAAAATTTGTCATTTCCAAAATTCCATTTTTAAAGGAAAGCCCAGGAGGGGGGAAAAGTCCTAAATTTAAAAAGGTGTTTTTCCAACTCCAATTTTATAATAGCCAATGTATTGATGCCCCAATGCTTTTTATATGGGGAAACTCCCCTCCACCCCCCTTCCCTTTTAAAAAAACCTTTTTTCCCCCAACTCCAATTCTTCAAACCTCCCCCCAAAATAAAAGCCATATTTTTAATTCCACTTTTTTTAGCCTCCCCCCCTTCCAAAACCCCAAAAACTAACCCCCCCTTTTTTTTAAAACCCCCCTAAACCCCAAAAGTTTTTTCAGAAACCCCACTTTTTTTGGGGGTTTAAAGGGAAACCCCGAAAACCTTAAAAACCCCCCTTTAAGAATTCCCCCAAAAAAACACCCCTTCCTAATTCGTTTTTTTTCCAACCCCCCTTTCCAAACCAATTTTTGAAAAATCAGTTTTTATATAAAAACCTCCCCCTCTTTGAATCCTGCCCCCCCCCTTTTCTCCCCCCCTCAATTTTCATTAAACTGCTCATCAGCCAAAAAATTAAAAGGGCCGGTCCGGCCCTTCCCCCCCAAAATTTCCACCCTCCCCCCAAAACCTACCTTTTTAAATTTTGCCCTTTACCCACCCGCCCCCCCAAGTTTTCCAACCCCCCCTTCCATGTTCTTTTTCCCCCTGCTTTTCCTTACCCCACCCAAACCGGGTCCCCCCTGTGAACCCTCCCCCCCTTTAAACTTTTAAAAAAACTTCTTTCCCCGGAAAAAAATTTTGGCCCAAAGGCCGTTGTCTCTCCCTTTTTTATTTCCCACTTTCCTAACCCCCAAAATTTATTTCCCCCTTTCCACCCCCCCAGTTGTCTCAAATTTTCCCCCTTTTTTTCCCCCAACCCCAATTCCCTCTTGACCCTTAATTTTTCCCTTTTACTCCCTTTTTTACTAGCAACCAATTATTTCACCCCCTTTTTATTTGTTCTAGTTTTTAAAAATTTTTTTGTTTGGGAGTTTTTTCGGAAATTTTGGGAAAACCCCACCCTTTAGTGGGGAAGAAACCGGGGGTTACTGGGGTTAACCCAAAAAATACGAAGGTTCTTTTAAAACTTGGGCCATGAATTTTGTGATTTTTAAAAACCAAAAAAGCAAAAATGGGAAGTGGTTAGGAAAAAACCTTTCGGTTTGGGAACCCAAAAAAAAGGGAACAAAAACCGGGGAGGTTGGAAAGTAGACCAAAAAACCCCGCCCATAAAAGGGGCCCTTACCCCCCTTTGGTTTGTTGGCCCTTGAAAAAGTAAAACCTAACCGGAAGGTGGGCGAAAGGGGGCCTTTTTTATGAGGGGTATTTGCCTTTCCAACCCCCCTTTTGGTTTTATTTTAATTTTTTGGACCCCAAGTGGGGAAACGTTGAAGAACGGAGGGAAAAACGTTCAAAAAAAAATTGGTTTTTTGGGTTTTTTTGGAAATTTAAAGGTTGAAGAAAAAACCCTTTGCAACCTTTTAATTTTAAAATTTTTAAAAGGGGAAAATTTTTGGGGGCCTTTTATTGAAACCCTTTTTTGGGGCCGTTAAAAATGAAAAAAAAATTGCCCCCAAAAAACCCCAACCCCCTTAAATAAATTTGTAACGAGTGCCTGATTACATTTGCTTTCCCTTTAAAAAAAAAAAAGTAACTTTTCTGTCTTTTAAATTTAAGTTTTTTGTATTAATGAAATTTGGGAAGTGGAAGTTGCACAAATAACGGCTGTCATGTTTTTTTAAACCAGGAAAAAGATGTTACCCCCAACACCCGCCCTAAACAGTTTTTGATTTTCCCGAGGGCTAATGATGTAAGAACAAAAGAAAGGGGGAAACCCACTGCAAATGGGGCCTTTGGGTCCCTATAGGCAGTCCCTCAAAAATTTCCAAACCCCCTTTTAAAACGAATAACGGAAACCCCAACAATAACCTTTGTTAATTTTAATTTTACTCATGGAAAGGGCCCGATTCAAATCCAACCTCTCTCATTTCATGTTTTTTATCCAAAAAAAATTTGAAATTCCCCAAGGTTTTAGCTTTATCACCCAACTAGGCAAACTGTTCCACCACCAATTTACCCAATTACCTTAGAACATAAGTTTTTTAAGAACAAAAGAAAGGGGGAAGGGAAACTGGTCTTTTTTTTTATAAAATATAAAAATTTGTTTACAAAAAACCCTATTACAAAACCAAAAAACCCAAAAGTTTACCAAACCTCCCCCCAATTTCTTTTCCTGATGAAAAGATTTTGCGGGATGACGTAATACAAGACTTTTCACAAAACTTTTGACACTGATTTTTTAAAAAACACCAACAGAAAAAGGAAAACTTTGCTGTTATGGGCTTGGCCCCCCTGGCAAAAGGCAAGAACACCCACCAGCCCATCCCCAGCCCGGCGCGGATCCCTGGTATGCTAATATATAAAACCCTTATTTAAAACTCCTTTCTTGTTCTGAGGAAATTTTTTAATGAAAATATAAGAAATTTTTACACTGTATCAGTCGAATTTTTTTTGGGGTTTTGCCTTTAAACAGACTTTTTTTTTATCCTTTAAATTTTTTGGGAAAATTATTGTAAGGGCATCACAGGGTGTTTTAAAGGCTTTTGGGTTAAAGACCATAGGGCAAGTTAGGAAATCTTTTTTCGAAACGTTTGCCACACGTGGGCTTTCAGCCCGAGTACAAAAAAATTGATGGGAACAGAAGATATTTAAGACGATGTAATCATCCTTAAACCCTTTAAAAAGTTTTGAGGGGGTCAGTCCCTCAGTCGGAGAAGAAAATTTTTTCCCCAAAGGAATGAAACAAAAATTTTTCTTTCCCAAATTGTTTTATTTCCATGGAACAATGCTCTTTTCCCAGACTGAGGGACTGACCCCTAAAACTTTAAGGGTAGGGACGGATTACATCGTCTTCAAGTATTTTCTGCTTCTATCAATTTTTCTGTACTCGTGAAAAAAGCCTCCTGTGTAGGCAAACGTTTCAAAATAAAGATACCAAAACTGTTGCATATGTGTCTTCCCTAAAAACCCTTCGGAAATTTTTTTACCATTTTAAATGTTTTACAGGCTGTTTTTGCTGAGAAGGGAAAACCTACATTCTAGCTTTCTTTGCAACTGTTTTGTAGAAAAGGGGGAATTTAGAACGGAAATTTTTTTCCCCCCATTACCCCTCTTACTGTCAAAAATTAAAAAGGTTTCCCACAAGCTAAAGATAAAAAATTATTCTACATTTTCCCAAAACCCCCCCTGTGATAAATTTCCGACCTGAAAATTTGAAAAAATTTTTTTTTAAATCATTTTTTCCCCGAAAAACATTCATGAATATTTATAGGAAGAAGAGCTTAGATACTGAATAGAATTAACTTTTTTTTTCAATTTATCAATTTTTTTTCTACTAGTATTTAAAAACAATTTTTCAATTTTAAATTTTTACTTGGGGGGTTAAACCCTTTTTAATTTGTGCGCAAAAAGGGCTAATAGATTACTAGGATTTATATCAAGAAGTGAAGGGAAACAAAATTTAAAAAAAGGTTTTTTAAAACAGCTCTATACATACTAGTGAGGCCTCATTTAGATTATGGGCCAGTTTTGGCCCCCTTACTCCCGGGATGGATATGGGAATTTTAGAGAAAATACAGAGAAGAATGTTTAAAACGTTTTACGTGTAAGGAATTCCCGTATGAAGAAGACTTAAACCCTTTTAATTCTCCACTTCGGAGAAAACTTTAAATTTGAGGGGTTTTTATAATTAAAGGGTTTTTTAAGGGTGGTGACTTTCCCATAAAAAAAAGGGGAATATTAATAAAGACTGGGGGTTTAAAAAAGGTTGGTAGAATTCCCGCCCAATATTTTAAAGTAAAAGGACAAAGTGCAACTAATGTGCTTTTTATTGTAAAAAACTTTTTCGCTCTCCAGGACTTTATCAAGCTCCTGGAAGCGAAACGTTGCCAAAAAAAAGTCACATTAGCTGCATTTGGGTGTCCTTTTATTTTTAACAAGTATGAGGGGTCGAACCAGGTAAAAGCCAGAAATTAAAGGATTAAAGTTGGATAAAAAAAGATTTAAAAAAGGACATAGGTAAGTTTCTGGTTTTCTATGAAAATTAAAAAACACATTGCAAAAATCTGGATATCTTTATTGTAGACGTTTTTGCCATCCAGTGGCTTTATCAATACGATTCAAGGGCATAATAGGAAGACAGTAGAACTATATTCAAAAGATGAAAGGGAATTTGGGCCCCCCGGCCCTTTGGGGTTGTGTTTTCCCCATCGTGGTGGAGGAGAGTTGGAGGGAAAGGCAAGAAAAACTTGGGGTTTTTTTTTAGGCGTCAGTGGATGGGAGGGGAGCAGACGAGGGCCCTAAAGGGAGGCGGGGTTTCCCCCGGGGGAAGTAGGTCCTTCCCCAAAAAGATGGGTTTGTTGCAGCAGCCGGGGGAAGAAGGTCTTGTAGATGTCCCTTTAACCAAGATTCCATTGTTGCAGTGTCTGACAAGTTGTCAAAAAAAAGGTATAAAATACCGACAAAAAGGAAAATTAAGACCCATTTTGCAACATCTGGATATCTTTATTGTAGACGGTTTTCCCCTCCAGTGGCTTTATCAATTTCAATTCTAGGAAAATAATAGGAAGACATTTGAAAAAATATACAAAAATGAGGGAAAACGTCCCCCGGCCTTGGAGTTTGTGTTCCAGCATCGTGGGGAGGAGGGGTCTGGAGGGAAAGGCAAGAAGGGCTGGGGTTTTTTTAGGCGTCGTGGGGTGGGGGCGGCGCAGACAGGGCATTTATGGAAAGGGGGGGATTCCCCAGTGGAAGTATCCTTCCCAAAGAGATGGGTTTAGTTGCAGCAGCCCTGAAGAAGGGCTTGTAGATGTCCTTGAACCAAGATTCCAAAGATGTTGCAGGGGTCCTTTACAAAATTGGGGGCAAGAAAAGGGAAAAATACCGCAATATGAAGTTAAGACACATTGGGAACAAACTGGGTATTTTTTAATTTTAGACGTTTTCGCCTTTCCCGTGGCTTTATCAATACAATTTAGGACATAATTGGAAAAAGTTGAACTATATACAAAAGATGAGGGAATCATCCCCCGGCCTTGGAGTTAGTGTTACACAACGTGGTGGGGAATCTGGAGCAAAAGGGGAAGAAAACCCGGCGTTTTTTTTAGGCGTCAGTGGAGGGGACGGGGGCCCGACGAGGGCAGTCATGGAAAAAGGGGTTCCCCAGGGGGAAGAAGGGGCCTTCCCAAAGAGATGGGTTAGTTGCAGCAGCCGTGGGAAAAAGGTCTTGTAATTTTCCTCTGAACCAAGAAATTTCCCGATGTTGCAGTGTCTGACAAGTTTTGCAAGGGAAAAGGGATAAAATACCGACAAAAATGAAAGTTAAGACACATGTGCAACATCTGGATATCTTTTTTGTAGAAAATTTCGCCAACCAGTTTGGGTTTTTCAATACAGATTCTTGGACATAAAAAGGAAAAAAAAGTAGAACTATATACAAAAGATGAGGTAATCATCCCCCGGCCCTTTGGGGTTATGGGTTTACAGCATCGTGTGGGGGAGAGTCTGGAGCAAAGGCAAGAAGACTGGCGTTTTTATAGGCGTAGGGTGGGGGGGCAAACAGACGAGGGGAGTCCCTGGGGCGGGGTTCCCCAGTGGAAAGTAGGTCCCTTCCAAAAAGTGGGGGAGTTGCACAGCCCTGAAAAAGGTCTTTTAGATGTCCTTTTGAAAACCAAAATTCCCCTGATGTTCAGAGGACAACAAAAACCTTTTTCACGGCTGCTGCAACTAACCCCTCTCTTTGGGAAAAGGGCCTTTTCTTCCACTGGGGAAACCCCCCTACCCTTTACGGCCCCCGTCTGTGCCCGTCCTCCACTGACCCCCCATAAAAACGCCAGTCTTTTTTCCTTTGCTCCAACCTCCTCCACCACGATGCTGTGAACAATAACCCAAAAGGCCCAGGGACCCGATTACCCCATCTTTTTTATAGTTCTACTGTTTCCTATTTGTCCCCAGAAAACTGTATTGATAAAACCAGGAAAGGGGAAAAATCTACCCAAAAAAGATATCCCAATTTTTTCATTGCCCCTTAAATTTTTAAATTGGGCGGTATTTTATACCTTTCTTGCAAAACTTTTCAGACACCCCAACATCATGGAAACTTGGTTCAAGGACATTTACAAGACCTTCTTCACGGTGCTTCAACTAACCCCTCTCTTTGGGAAAGGGCCTACTTCCCCTGGGGATCCCCCTACCATTTTTTGCCCTCGTCTGTGCCCCTCCCATCCACTGACGCCTATAAAAAAGCCAGTCTTCTTTCCTTTGCTCCAGACTCTCCTCCCCCACGATGCTGTGAAAAACTAACTCAAAGGCCCCAGGGCTGATTACCCCATCTTTTGTAATAGTTTACTGTTTTTCCTATTATGTCCTAGAATCTTAAATTGGGTAAAGCCACTGGAAAAGGCGAAAAGCTACAATAAAGATATCCCGATTTTTGCACATTTTGGGCTTAACTTTCATATTGTCGGTAAATTTTTTACCTTTTTTTGCACAATGGTTTTCTAAAAGAGTTTTAGATGTGTGGGAAAAATCTTCCCGTAAAGGGGGATAGAAACTAGGACCTTGGGGGGTTAAAAAGAGATTTGGACAAATTTCATTAGTGGGGGGGGGTTTGGGGTTTGGGTTTTTCATTGGGTACGGGAGTAAATTTTTTGGGGGGAATATGGGGGAAAGGGGCCTTTTTATAAGGACCTGCCCTTTTATGGGTCAGTAGGCCTTTTTCAGTGTTTCCTCCATTCTTTTTGTTTTCTGGTCATAACAACCTGGAATCGCTCCCCCATCCCAACGATTTATGTGTTAAATTTTTTCTTCAAATTTTTGCATCCACATTATTTTAAATTACTTGTTTTGTTATGTTATGCAACAATGGCAAAAAATTATTAAACTTTTGTTTACCGATTTAAAAAATTTATGTCTTTGCTTTTTTTTTTATTATTTCGTCAAGTTTATATGGAAATTCTTAATTTCCCCCAGCTTTTCTTTTGGGGCTTCCAATATTTCCTTTAGCTTTTTTCTGGAGCTCTTAAACTCCTCAAACTTTCTTCTGGGGCTCTTAATACTCCTCAGCCTTTTTTTGGGCTTTAATACCCTCAAACTTTTTTCTGGAGCCTTTAATTTCTCCTCAGCTTTTCTTTGGAGCTCTTAATATCCTAACCCTTTCCCTTTTGGAGCTTTAATATCCTCACTTTCTTCTTTGGGGGTCTTTAAACTCCTCAGCTTTCTTCCGGGGCTCTTAAAAAACTCCTCAGCTTTTTTCTAGAGGGGTCTTGTACTCCCCAGCTTTCTTCCCGGGGCTATTATACTCCCACTTTCTTCCGGAACTTTTAAAAACCCTCAGCTTTTTTTTCCGGGCTCTTTAAAAATCCTCAGCTTTCTTTTTGGGGCTCTTAATACTCCCAGCTTTTTTCCCGGGGCTCTTAATAAAATTTTCACTTTCTTCCGGGGGCTCTTGATACTCCCCCAGCTTTCCCTTTCCCGGGGCTCCTTTAAAAACCCCTTAGCTTTCCCTTTTGGAGCTCCCTTTAAAACTCCTCAGGGGTTTTTTCCCGGGGCTTTTTTAAAACTCCTCACATCCTTCCCGGAGCCTTTAAAACTCCGCAGCTTTTTCCCCGAGCTCTTTAAAACTTTCCCCAGCTTTTTTTCCCGGAAACTCTTCTACTCCTCAGCTTTCTTCCAGAGCTCTTGAATCCCAGCTTTCTTTTTCCCGGGGTCTTGATATCCTCAGCTTTCTTCGGGGGGCTTTTTAATACTCCTCAAACCTTTTTCCGGAGCCCCTTAATACCCCCCTCAGCTTTTTTTTCCCGGGGCTCTTAAAACTCCTCAGCTTTCTTCCGGAAACTCTTAATACTCCCCACTTTTTTTCCGGAGCTCTTAATTTCCCTCAGGTTTTCTTCTTTGGGGCTCTTAATTTCTCCTCAGCTTTCTTCCGGAGCTCTTAAAAACTCCTCACTTTTTTTTTTTGGGGGGGCTCTCAATATTTCCCCCGCTTTTTTTCCCGGGGCTCTTAATTTCCCCTCAGCTTTCCCTTCCCCGGGGCTCTTAATACTTTCCCCAAACTTTCTTCCCCGGGGCTCTTAATACCCCTCACTTTCTTCAGGAGCTCTTAAAAAATCCTCACTTTTTTTCTGGAGCTCTTAAACTCCCCCAGCTTTTTCCGGGCTCTTTTAAAACTCCTCATTTTCCCTTTTGGAAACTTCAAATTTCTCCTCAGCTTTCTTCCGGACCTTTAATACCCCCCTCCCGCTTTCTTTGGAGCTCTTAAAACTCCCAGCTTTATTCTGGAGGTTTTTAATACTTTCCCCAGCTTTTTTTCCCGGGCTCTTAAGCTCCTCAGCTTTCCCTTTGGACTTTTTTAATACTCCTCACTTTCTTTCCCGAGCCTTTAAAACTCCTCACTTTCTTTTGGGGCTCTCAATACCCCCCAGCTTTTTTCCCGGGGCCTTAATACTCCTCAGCTTTCTTCTGGAGCTCTTAATACTCCCCCAGCTTTTTTCTGGAACCCCTTAATCCTCCTAGCTTTTTCCCCGGGGCTGTTTAAATCCTCAGCTTTTTTCCGGGGCTCTTAAAACTCCTCAGCTTTCTTCCCAAACTCTTAATACTCCTCAACTTTCTTCCAGAACTCTTTTCCCAAACCTTAAAATTTTTCCAGAACTCTTGCCAATCCTCAACTTTCTTCCAGAACTCTTTCCAATCCCCAAATGCTTTTTTGTAAAAAAAAAACTTCGGTTTCCTTTTTTATGTTTTTTTTCTCTCACTTTTGCAACGTAAAATCTCTCTAAATTTTAAAATTTTTTTTTGAAACACAACAACTTTTTTAAAATTTAAAACCCAAATGAAAAATGGTTTTTTTACCAGTTATTACAACGAAAAATTCCCCTTAAAAAAATTAAGTATTTTTAATGGATAAACAATTTAAAGTTAAGAAAAACTTGTGTGGTACACCATTCAAGGTATAATAATACTAACAAATTTTTCATCGCAGTAAATTACAAACAACATTAAAATTTTTTAATTCTGCTAACATTTTTAATCACAGAACATGACATCAAAGTAGAATGTTAGTAAAATCGGAGCGCACTGACCCGTGGTAAGACCCACCATAATTTGTTGTCCTGTCAAGGGATCGAAAATCCCCAGCTGCTAGTTTTTATTTTCCCTCCCATTTAAAGTTTATAGTCCGTGGGGGGGGGGGGGGGGTAATGTTTTAAAGATGGTCTAGAAGATGTTAGGGAATGAAAAAAGTGAGAAAAAAAAAAATTAGTTAAAGTTTAAAATTTTTTGCTTTTTTTTGATTGTTATGTGGTTTTTTTGGGGTTTTAAAAGGGGGGGTTTTTGAAAATTTTTTTTTGTTTGTTTTTTGGGGGGAAATTTTTTTTTTAAAAAAATTTTTTTGTGGGTTTTGTGTATTTTTGGTTTTTGGGTTTATTGTGGGGTGGTTTTTTTTGGAATGTGTGTGTTGTGTGTTGTTGTGTGGGGGGGGGTTTTTTTTGTGTGTGTGTGTGTGTGTTTTTTTTTTGAAAATTTTTGTGGTTGAGGGGTGAGTTAAATTGGCCCCCCTTTAGGTTGGGGGACCCCTCCTCCCCGCTCCATGATTTTAAAAACCTCTCTTAAAGTAGGTTTCCTCCTTTTAAGTATTTTTGGCCCCCCCCCCTTTTTTAAATTTAAAAAAATACTTCACTCTCTGACGGTTCTTCAACTTTTGGGGCCCCTGTTCTTTCCCCCCCTTTTCCCCTGTATGTCCCTTTTTCCCTTTTTTTAATTTTTATTCTTCCCCCTATTTTTTCCATTTTCCCCCATTTCCCTTTTTTTTTAGGAATTCCCTTATTGGGATAACCTTGTTCAAACCTTTGCCCCTTTTTTTCCCCTTTTTTTAAAATTTTGGGGGTTTTTAAAGGTGGCATACCCAATTTTCCCCCCGGTGTACAGTCTTAAAACCCCCTTAAAAGGTGTGGGAAATGTTTCGGTTTGCCGGGGGCCCCTATGCTGCAGCGTTTTTTGTTGGGGTTCCTTCGGAAAATGCCCGGGTTATACTCCCCCAAAATTTTTCCTTGAGTGGGGTTTGTTTTGGCCCCTAGTTACTCGTCTGGGTTTCTTCTTCCCATTTCTATTTGCATTTGGGGTTTTCAAAAAACCTTGCTGGACGGTCCCCGTCCAGCCCCTTTGAAGTCTGCTGGGTTTTAAAAATTTTTTTCCCCTTCACTCATCTGCAAAAAGGGCCTTTTACCCCTTTTTCAAAAAAAAAAATTGGCCGGCCAGGGGCCCGGGGCCCGGGGCCCCCCTTTCACTTTACTAAATCTGTTTTTCCCCCCGGTATTTTTGATCCCTTGAGTGCCTTTGTTTATGGTGGTTTTTTTTATTTTTTTGTGGGAATTTTTGGTTTTGGTAAGGGTTTTTTTTTTTTTTTTGTTTTTTTGTTGGGTTTGTGGGGGATTTGTTGTTTTTTGTGTGGGGTGGCATTTTTTTTTTTTTGGGGGGGGTTTTTTATTTTTTTTTTTTGGTTTTGTTTTGAAAATTTTGTTTGTGCCCTTTTTTTTTTTTTTTTGAAAATGGGAACCTTTTTTGTTCCCCCATGTCATTTCAGGGGGTTGAAATTTTTTGGAATTTAAAATTTTTCCTTTAAGGCCCCTGGGAATTTTTGGGCCTTCTTTTTGATGATTTTTGAGCTTTCCCCCCCCCCCCTTCTTTTTAGTTCCAAATGGGGTTTTTTTTGGGGTTCCCAAAATGGGCGTCCCCCGGGTTTCCCCACTTAAAACCTTAAAACCCCTCCAAAACCCCTTATTTTTTTTTAGTTTAAAAACTTTTCCTATTAATGTTTATTTTTCCCCCAATTTCTTAAACCCGGTTTTGGGCGATTTTTTTTGGGGGGGTTTCGTTTTAATTTTTCGTGGGCCCCCCCTTTAAACGCGCCCGTTTTGGGTTTTTCCCTCCCCGTTTTTCCCCCTCCTCCTTTCCCTTTTTTTGGCCTGTTTTTGCCCCCTTCACCTCGGGAACCGGATCTTTTGGCCCAAATTTTTTTTTGGGGGGAAAAATCCGGGCCCGATTTTTTTCCCCCTACCAACCTAATTTTTGATACCCCCGGGAAATTTTTTCATTGATTTTTATATTTGGGGTGCCCCATTCCGGGATTCCCAAGAAACTTTAAAAAAAACCGACACTGCCTTTCAAGGGGCCCCTTGTGGGGTTTTAATGGAACCCCCAGGGGAACAAGATCGGCCCGGCCATTTTTTTGGTTTGCCCCACTGGGGAGAAGGTTTTTTGACCACATTTATTTTTTCCCATGGGGCCCCCGGGCCCCCCAAAGTGATTTTGGGAAACGCCCCTTCCTCTTTGCTTGCCGGGGTTTCTTTCCCCGGCGTTGTCCCATATTTTTTTTTAAAAATTTTTGGCCCCGCGTTTTGGGGGGTTTTTTTTTTACTTTTTGAATTTTTTCTTGGAATAAAAATTTTACCCCAAAAAATTTTTCCCAAAATTTTTTGTTCCCTTTTTAATAATTTTTTTAGCTAAACCCCCCCCCCCCCTTATTTTATTTTTTTGGATTTAATGGTGGGGGGATTTTGGGTTTCCAGGCGGTTTTTTTTGGGGCCCCGATGTCGGGGGCCTGATTCTTTTTTCCCTCCTCTGTTTTTCTTATTCCCTCCCTTTTTAAAACTTTTTTTTTACAGGGGGTGCAAAATTTTAAAGCCCTTTCTATTTTGGGGTTTATGGGTTTGGCTAGGGGTTGGGGGTTAAATTTTCCAAAAAACAGTTTGGGGGGGGGGTTTTTAAATTTTAAAACAGTTTTTTTTAAAACCCCAATTTGGGGGCCCCCCCGGGGGGAATTCCCCTTTCTTCAATTTTTTTTCTTAAAACCCCCTTTTTTTCCCCCATTTTCCCCCCAGTTTCTTTTTAAAAAAAAAAACAAATTTTTTTTTTTTTTTTTTTTTACAAACGAGTTAAAATCAGGGGGGGGGGGAAAAAAAAAAAGGGGAAAAAGGGGAAAATTTAAAAAATAAAAATTTTTTAAAAAAAAGGAAAGGGTAAAAAAGGGGGGGGGGAAAAGTTTTTTAAAAGGGAAAGGGGGGGGGGGGGGGGGGGGAAAAGGGGGGGGGGAATAAGGGGATTTGGGGGGGGGGGGAAAAAAGGGATTTTGGGGGAAGAAGGGGGGAAAAGGGGAAGGGGGGGGGGGGGGGAAAAAGGGGGGGGGGAAAGGGATAAAAATGAGGGGGGGAAAGGGGGGGGGGAAAGGGGGGGAAAAAAGGGGGAAAAAAGGGGGGGAAAAAAAGGGAAAAGGGGGGGGAAAGAAAAAAAGGGGGGGAAAGGGCCTTTTGGGGCCTTTTTGAACCGGGAAAAAAGAAGAAAAATCGGGGGGGCCCCCGTGGGGGACCTTTTAAAAATTTTCCCACCTAATTTTTTTGGGTTTGAAAACCCCCTTTGGGGGTTTTTTAAACAAAAAACACAAAATTTTTTTTTAATTTTAAAATTTTGGGAAGAGCCCAAAAAATTTTTGGGGGTTATGAAAAAATTTTTTTATTTAAAAAATTGGGTTCTTTTAAACTTTTAAAATTTTATAAACCGGGGAAACCCAATTTTTTGGGCCAAAAGAAAAAATTTAAAAAAGGTACCGGTAGGGCCTTGGTTAAAAAGGATAGGTTTAAACAATTAAAAATTTCCCCGGAAAAATTTTAAACTTTTTAAAAGGGAAAAAAAAAATTGGGTTGAAAAAAATTTAAGCCAAAATTCCCCAAAAATTATTTGAAAAAATAAACCCAAAAATTTTAAATTTTTTTAAAAAAAAAAAAAAAAAAAAAAAAAAGGGAAGGGGGGGGAAAAAAAGGGGGAAAAAGGGGGGGAAAAAAGGGGGGAAAAAAAGAGTTTGAGTTTGGGGAAAAAAGGGGGGAAAGGGCAGGAAAAAAAGGGAAATTTTGGGGACCTTTAACCCCAAAAAGGGGTTTTTTAAAAAAAGAAAAAAAAGGGAAAAAAAAGGGGGAAAACCCAAGAAAATTTAAAAAAAAAAAAAAGAAATTAAAAAAAACCATAAGAACCAAAAAAAAAAAAAAAAATTTTTAAACCCCCCGGGAAAAAAGGGAAAAGGGGGGGAAAAGGGAAAAAAAGAGAAAAAAGGAAGAAAAGGGGGGGGGGAAGGGGGGGGAAAAAAAAAGGGGGGGCCCCAAAAAAAAAAGGGGGAAAAAAATGGGGGAAAAAGGGGCAAAGGAAAAAAAAAAGGGGGGGAAGAGAAAAAAAAAAAAAGGGGGGGGAAAAAGGGAAAAGGATAGGGGGGAAAAGAAAAAAAAAATTTTGGGGGGAAAAAAAATTTAAAAAAGGGAAAAAAAAAACCCCTTTGGGAAATTTTCCTAAAGGGGAGGACAAAAAAAAAAAAGGGGAGAAATAAAAATTTTGGGGGGGGGGGGGGTTTTTTTTGGGGGGGGGGGTTGGGGGGGAAAAAAAGGGGGGGGGAAAGAAAGGGGGGTTTTGGGGGTTTTAAAAAAAATTTGGGGAGGGGTTTTTGGTTTTTGGTTGGGGGGGTTTTGGGGGGTTTTAAAAGTTTGGGAGGTTTTTTGGGGGGGTTTTGGGGGGGGGGTTTTTGGAATTTGGGGGAAAAAAATTTTTAAATTTTGGGTTGGGGGGGAAAAGGAACCAAACCGGGGGTTTTTTTTGGGGTTTTAAAAGGAGTG
>NW_026487418.1:0-23009 GCF_026875155.1 Cherax quadricarinatus | reverse complement strand
AAAAACGGGGCATTTCCGTAGTTTGTCAGCTAAAGTCTCATCTGAGGCCAAAAAAAATATTTCCTTATCTTTTTCTCTGTCTTACGAGATCCTAAATGACCTCCAGTGGATTATCATGTGCTAGTTCAAATACCATATTACGTAAGGACGATGGCACCACTAACAAGTTTCCTTTTGAACTCAAATCATTATCATTATTCTCTTCCAAAGAAACCGTCTTCATCTAAAGGTAACCTTCCTCTTTATCCTTATTGGTTAAACTTTTATCGTCCTTTAGAGCTATAAGAAATTCTTCTTTATTACATTTTCTAGCTAGGTCCGCAGGGACTGGTAAAACTTTGTCACCTGTGGGTCTCGACTGAATTGCTTCGCTAAACAGGAAGTTCAAACCTAATTCATCGACATTTCTAAAGGCTGTTGAATATCCAAAATGTTTAGAGTTCTTAGCCATGGCTTCTGGTGACCACATTAAGGGGAAATAAATCTAGCCCTGCCTCAGAGGCTTCTAAGGCAAAATTTACATCACAAGGATTATCTAAAACCAGAGGCTCTCTGGGTATCTCCAATTGATCAATTTCGTTCCCGATTAATAGATCCACGCCGGCAATGGGGAAGGTTTATCTGAAAGTCCCACATTGATCCAGCCTACATATCCAGGCAGTTCTACATAAATGCTTATAATAGGGACCTTTATTATTTGTGCCTCCGTAAGCCTCTAATAATACGTCTAGCCGGGGTTCACTACTAGTAGGTAACTTTACCAGGTTTGATCTTATAAAGAAGAGGATAGCTGCCAGTATCTCGAAAGGTAGTGATATTACTAACCTCTCTTTACAGAGTCCGAACTTCCCCTGGGAAAAGTAGGGTTTCCATAGCTACTCGGACCTTTTCTTCTGAAGCACTGTCGTGGTAAAGTCATCTATTAGACGGTCTGCTAGATGAGGCCTGAAAAGGTAGAGATTCATCATCCAGAGTTTCATACTTCCGAGAGGAATTTATTACCTGGGTAGGATATCTCCCTCTTGGTTGGGTTTTATCTTCCCGCTGTTTATGCCAACACTGGACTGTCTATGACCTAACTTTTTACAAAAAAGGCACAGTGGTAATTGATCTTTAGGATACTGTCTGGAGAAAGAGCCGTTTGTCACCTGTTTTTTGTCTGAATACACCTTCAAAGGTTCGCCAGCTGGAGCTTTCCTAGCCGTCAATCTTGAACTAAAACCTTGGGAGGTAGATTTCTTTTCCGGGCCTTAGACATTTCTGTGGTTATAGCATGGGAAATTTCAAAGTGATCTGCGTGGGCAGCAGTATCTAACAAGTTAGTAGTGGGAAATGTCAAAAGATAAGTATGCACCCTCTCTGGAAAATATTTAAAAAGATCTTCATGCAACATCAGCTGGGAAGTGACTCGACTGAGGCGGCTCCCGCGGCCCTACGCCAAACGCTCGAAAGCAGAGAGCTTTTCCCTGGCAAAGTCCACCCAAGACTGCTGAGGATATTTCTTCAGAGTTCTAAACATCTTCAAATAACTGACAGGTAATAAATCATAAGCTTTCAGAAGACAATCTTTTACCTGAGTATAATCAGAATATTGTTCAAAAGGTAAGTTGGAAGTTACGGTTTGGGCTTTTCCTATTAAAGATGAATGTATTAAAGCAGCCCAATATTTAGGAGGCCATTGCATCACCTTCGCCTGATTTTCGAATGCTTCAAAAAATGAATCTAAATTATCCTCCGTAAATTTAGGCATCAAAGAGGCTGCTTTCCCAAGGTCAAATGAAGGGATTGTATACATTTTAAACTGGATTCTCTTTCTTCCTCAGACTTCCCGTTCATAAAGCAAAGATTCACGTTCAAAATTCCCCTTTTTTTAACTTTCTCTGGGCTTCTACAAAGGAGGTTTGAAGCAATAAAATACGTTCTAGACGTTCAAAATTCTCCTTAGATTGAATAGTAGTCAAAAGGGCTAAAGAGATTTGAGGTGGAACGTGTTCATCATCCAAAAGGACTTCTTGTTCTGTTTCAAAACTATCTGTAAATGGTTTACCTGGATCCGTTTCTTTAGTGTGATTGAGTTCTGTTCCCCATATAGTCCTTGGAGATGGAATTGGAGTCGTTGTAGCAGCGTAGCGTTTCCGAGTATCAGGAAGTTCATGTCCGTCGTCTCCAGAGGGGTTGTTAGCGTCGTAGTTTCGGCCTCGGGCGTCTGTAGAAAAGAATTCAAAAAGGAAGGAATATCTGCTTCTCCATTCTCGATCTCTGGATCCTGCTCATCTGGAAAAAGGACATTCTGTATCATACATCTGACTGTCTGGGCAGTGAAATGCCTGTCGTATTTTATGCCCAAGCTTCGTGCTAATTGCCAACAAGATTGAAGCTTCAAATTTTGTAATTTCTCCTTTGTTATATCTTCAAACCTCTCTGCCATTTCTACATTCATTTTAAAGGAAATTCAGTGTTATGCTCCCGGACACAGGCCCCCACTTGTTACACTCCAAGTATTGTAACAACTATTTCCTTCTTTTTAGAGCATAACAATTTTGGTCAGAGAGGTTAGGGTAATAATAATGATCCTCCGGAATGCCTAATTTTAATTAAGTATATTCATAATATAACAAAAGCCAGTTATAATATACGAATTATCGTATATAAGTTAAGAATACATGTTTCTTCTATAGTATCCAACATATACATAAGGCTTTTGTAACAGACAATTAGGAGGAGATCCTAGATATAACATATATAAAAATGGAGATTACTTATACATTAAAAGTCCTTGTTTCCCAATTGGAAGCAGTCAGAATAAAAGACAGAATATGTCCAGGCCCGGCTAATAAATCTGGCCATACCAGAGGACAGCAGGAGTGTTCTCGTTGGCTGCTACTTCTTCACTGCTCGTCCTCAACCATGAGCATACAGGTAAAAGTGGGACCGTGGACGTGACTCAAACCAACACTCAGTAGAGTATTTTGTTGAACTAAAGGGAGGGGGGGGGTATAACCATCGAACCATCACGCTAACTACACACCGGCACACCGGCGGCAGGCAGGTTACTATCCCAATAAACTTTATCATGGCCATGTTACATAAATTATAATTGTTAATAAGAATTAATCTTAATAATACAAGGACGTTCATTTCCAATTTAGCTATTAAAGGAAATGACGCGCAAATGTAATATTAAAGAAGGTTAACCAAGGGGCATGACAGTATATCACACCTAAAATTTAATTTTTTCATCCCCTCGAAAATCTATCCAAACAGTCTATGTAAGTGTTACTTCAGACTTAATACCCGTTTTATGCAACAGTTTCAAGGCGATCTCGGACATAACAATGCCACCCCCACCCCCCTTCCCGATACTTCTACGTACTGGAACAATTTAGAACCCTGAAATTGAGACATTCTGCAGGCATGTCCCGAACTTTTTTGAATTAAACCACGTCCTCATAATGGCAAAAACATCTATGTTACCTGCACCTAGCAACTAGTCCTCAACATCGCCCATCTTATACTTAGCACTGCGGACTATTTGTGTAATAAAGTTTTAATGAACCCTCCACTCCCATTAACCCATTCCTGCTCCTTTCTGTTATTCCACTAAACTTATTTACTGTCCTGTCAATTAGTGCCACTGGCTTTCCAATATCCACCTCATTTTGCCTATTACTAGTTCTCTAGTACTCATATTACTACCCTGCGACACTTCACAGTTTTCCCTGCAAAAAACCATAACTACTCTAACTAATCCTATTAAAAGTCCTACAACCCCCTCAACTGAGTAGCAAGAAAACCCACACCTCCCCTGGATAAGTGAAACCCCATCCCTGGGCAAACATGTCTTTCGGCCATAGAGTTTTCCAGTTGTCAATGAATGGTACGGCAATTATCCTTACAGTGTTTACAGCCAACAATTATACCAATTGCTCTGGACAACCATTCATTACCAACACCTCTTCTTGCAAAATGCCACATATAACAGGGCGCCCCCCCTTCTCTAATCATGGACTATAGCTGGTCTGAACTTTCTAACTAAATCCTTCACTTCACGCTTGCACATCATTGCCTCCAGCACTGAGGCAAATATTTAGGAAGTGATCCCATTACCGTTCATGATGTTGTCAAGCCGGCTAACAATTTCTCCATCCCACCCCAGGAAAGCATACCCTTTGTCTCCTACTCCTGTCCTTCCAGCAAATGCCCTGAATCCATGTATCTAACGCTGGCTAGCCCACAACAACAACAATATTTTCTAACCTTCCTTGTTGTTCGTTTCGTACAGTGACGATCCCTGTAGTAGACTCACATCGTCGGGTAAGCCCGAGAATGCTTTTGAGGTTTCCACGGGAGTTTCCACAGCAGTCTCATTCTTCTTCATCTTTTCTGGCTTTCCTTCGTCTTCCTTGATCGCAACCATTCGTCCGTCTCCCCTGTCTGTCCAGCACTGACCAAGATCCCTACTTTGACCTGAGGACGTCGAAACAGGAAGGACTACTACGATCCACGTTGTTTTTCTTCTTCGGTCAGTCCGCCGTATTCTCCATCTTCGCTGCACACAATTTCTTCCTTAAGTTGCTGGTGAAAGTTGCTCGATGGAGGGCATCTTGGTTCAGTCCCCGGGAGCAAACAAGACACTTCTTCACAGAGTTAAGTACAGGTCAGCACTCAAAGTACAGGTAACCACTCAAGAGCACACAAACAGGTCTTCACAGAGCTAAGTACACGTCACCACTGAGCTAAGTACACGTCACCACTGAGCTAAGTACACGTCACCACTTCAACTAAGTACACGTCACCACTGAACTAAGTACACGTCACCACTGAACTAAGTACACGTCACCACTCAACTAAGTACACGTCACCACAGCTAAGTACACGTCCTGACTATGGAACTGAACTTCTCCAGCCGAAGGACGGCTGACAGCCTCAATTCTACGACTACAAGGGTGATGGACTGATTTCATCGTCTTCACATCTCTACTGTTCCTGCCTATTTTCTGTATTCGACTGAAGAAGCCTACTGTGTAGGCGAAACGTTTCGAATAAAGTTGTCTAACTGTTGCATATGTGTCTTACCTACACTGGTTTTCCGGTATTGTATACCATTTTGATGTTCATCAAATGACACATAGTTGCAACTTGTGTCCTTTTACCTTTACATAATTGTCGGTAATTCTACCAACTTTTATTAAAAGATTGGTTTTAGAAAGACAACGTAAGCAAACACTATGACATATTATTAGAAAACGTTTTTCGGTCCTGTGACCTTGATCACTTCTAACATACAGAGGTAGAAATGCATTATATATATAGGCGGGAGAGTGAGTGCGACGCACGTGACCTGAGGAATGTCATAAGACATAAGAATGGAGAACACTGAAGAAGGCCTCTGGCCCCAAGCGAGGGAGGTCCTTATCAAACAACCTCTGCTATGATGAGGTCGGGTAACATTGATATCATGTGACTCCTGTGTTGTTTTGGGTTGGTGCTGCTTAAGTATCATGTATGCAAGTTTCTGAAATTTTGTAGTTTCCAGTGTTGCGTTCTATAGTGTCGGTGGACGGCGATTAGTGAGGCTTCTAGGGCAACCGTCGGCGTCTGAGGTCTGGTTCTGGAGAACTAAGTTGTGCCTCCTTCCATTCTCAAATGTCCCGTGGAGTCCTCTGTGGAGGACACAGGCGTACCTTACATCGTCCTCTGTTAGAGGCATTTCGATGCTCATTTCAAGCGGACGCAAGATCTCTGCCTGTTTCGCCTACATATTTCTTGGGACAGAAGCCACAAGGATAGTTGTAGAACGCTGCTGTAGAAGTTAGAGGTGGTGGGGCTGCGTTTCGTAGTGAGGTTCTTTGATAGATGATGTGTTTTATTGTGGCAAACTTTGATATACTCATAGAAGTGCCCGGCGAGTATTCGTGCAACATCACCACATGGAGTACTATGAACTGGCTTTAGGGGGCCTGTTCCATGGGCGGTTTGTTGAGAATAGCTTGTGACTTAAGTCTGCAATCTCCGGATGAAAAAGATGGGAAACTGAAATACGTGTAAAGGCCTTGGTTATGTACGTGCATTCTCTTCTAGAAAACAAGGGCTGGAGATGCGAAGAGCTCTCAAGAAGCAAGCCAAAGTTGGCCTCACAGTGTTTCCTCAATTCTTATGTTCTTATGTTCTTATGACATTCCTCAGGTCACGTGCGTCAACGACCTCACGCTCCTCCTATATAATAAGCCCTTTCTACCTTCTGTATGGTTAGAAGTGATCCCAAGGTATCAGGACAGAAACGTTTTCTAATAAATAATGTCATAGTTTTTGCTTCCGTGGTCCTTTCAAACCACCTTATCAACCTAAATTTGAAACTACCCAAAGTCCCCAGCTCAATAAACCCAACTAGGTAGACTGTCCACTCATCAACACCCTATTACCAAACCAATAACTTTTCCTATGTCCTTTCTTAATATAAACTTATCTAATTTAAATCCATTACTGCGGTTCTCTCTTGGAGAGACATCCTCAAACCTTATTAAATACCCCTTTATTAATACCTATCTTCCACTTAGTTCCATCATTCGCTGCCTGACCGACGGTGGAGTGAGGTTGTCTCGCACCCCGTCTGCATCCTTCAGGCGAGCTACATTAGTTCAGCAACAACCCATGAGTAGTGGGACCGTGCGCTGCCATTTGGATATCAAACCATGGCGGAACATACAGTAACGGAGAGTGAATACTATCTGCATAGAGCGGTTCGTGGTACGTTTCAAGTGAGATACCGATGAAACGTCCTTCCTCCCTAACATCATCAGGATACATATGGAATTCCCCACGAGGAACTGTATGGCGTCGCCCATAATGGTTTTAACAAGAATCTTTGTGAAATTTCTACGAGTCGATTACTACTCAAGAAATTGTCCCGAGCATTACCAGAAACAACAACGCATGAGTGAGAATTCAACGATGATGTTGTTTTACAGACGTCTCCTAAGTACTTCACATGGGTGAAGGTACGGAATGTACCCTTCGAGCTACGGCTTATGGCCTGCAGGAGTTTTTCGAAGTTATTGGGAACAGTGGCCATTCTGCAACAATGGGGTGTGAGGGATGGTACATATGAAGGAATGCCGGAAGGTTCTTACACCCTATAAAATGACCTTAACAAGGCCTATACACCCTAGTTAACGATGATCGGATGTAGAACACAAAGGTTTATGTGTACTAGCTGGGCAACGGAAAACATGTCCGTCTATGTAGCTCTTATGAGCACATGGCCACCCCATGTCCTAGGAGGCGGGCTTCCTCGAATTCTCTGACACTCCAATTGTGATTCAACAGTCGTGTAATTTGTGGCCTGGCCTGATGCCTTCGGGAAGGCCGGAGGAATGACCTATGGAGCGAAGGAGGTCGACCGAGGTGGCGGCGGCGGAGACATGTTCACTCTCACCGGGCGTCGGGGAATTGAAGGTGACATCTGAGGAGACTTCGTCCAGGACGCATCAACCCAGGATGGGTTATTGGCAGATGTGATCAAGGATTTTTTGGATGAGGAGGAACCCTGTGCAAAAGTGTCCACAGTTCAAGTGAAGCTGGAACTTTGAGGGACAACAAAAATTATAGGGGTTGAGGAAGGACTTGAGTTACAGAATGGCGGGAGCATGGTGTTGGCCGTGGAGGTACACCAGGAGGATTTGTCGTGAGGTGATATGTGTGTAAGTGTGAGTTCTAGAAACGAACTGCGGCATCAGAAGATAGATGAGGTCATTTACCCAGGGCAGAGGCCGGGAAGAAGTCATGATGGGCAGCAGTTGTGGAGGGCCGAGACACATAGTGGTAGAGGTTGTGCCTGAGTTGCAAATTGGGAAAGGGAGGGAGGGGAACTGCACAGGAAAACTTCGAGTGGCAAAAGGAACATGGCACGTAATATGAAAAAAGAGCAGTGGGTAAATCCCAGAGGCATAGGGGAAAGCCGCCCTTCTGTAATTTTCAGATGTGTCACGCGTATGTTAATGGACTTAATACGAGGTCAAGAAAGTTTGGTTGGAGTGGGTTTTTTAAGGAAGAAGGCGGATTGATGTTGACATATGCTTTTGCAAGAGCATAATCACAGGCTGGGTAGTGTGTTGAGGGTGAAAGGATACGATGTATGGTAACCAAGTGGTTTGCAAATTGACAAGGTGGGTAGCAGTTGCGGTAAAGGAGACCAGCCCCTTGCGTGTCATCGGTTGGGAAGAGGGGGGGGTGGGAGGATCGTGAGGGTGATGGCGTCTGGGGTGAGAGTCGAGTTTAGTTTCGTGGGAGTTTACATGCCACAACTAGTAATATCAGGGTAAAAGTAGATTTTGTCAGAGAGGTTATTGCTGTATCACTGAGAGGATTTTTGCCTGCTATAAACAGTAATAGGAGTGATGGAATTGTGGATTATGAGTGGTGATGTCGAACCGAAGGGGCGGGTTGGTGCTGAGGTGTGCGAGAGGATGTATTGCGAGATATTGGGTAGTTGATGCGGTGGGGAGGGGTTACCTAGTGAGCATACGTTGGGGGGGTCCCGTAGGGGATATGAAGCGCGATTAGACAGAATTTATATAATCATGGTATAGATGTTGTGAGGGTGGCAAACCTTCGATGTGGGGTTGTTCTGATCACAGAGCGGTAATAGCATATTTGGATGTGGGATGGAGTTGTGCGTATTTATTCTGGTAACTGAAAATAAATGTAAGGCTTCTTAAGGAGGAGGGGGAGGGCCTTTTTCAGTGATTGGTGGTTGGCCTTTTTGGAGGCTATAACAGGGAGATAGATCTGTTTAGATTGGTGGGAAATGCAGGCAAAACCTGGAATAGCGAATATACTTCTAAGCTAGGGACGAGAGGAGGCGAGGTGGGCGTTTTTGGTTGCAAAATTAACTGGAGGGACAGTTGCAAAGATTGTTTTATGTTGGGGAGTGGTAGGAGGGGATGAAATGACAGACTGCGAGTAGAAAGCTGAATTACAACAATGAAAGGTTTGATGCAAATTGGGTTAGGGCGGGTTTAGAGGATGTTTGTGGGTGATAAGCCGTCTGGGTATGTTTTATACGTAATTTCGGGACCGAACAGAGTGAAACCACCATTCTACAATTGGAGACAAGTCCCCCCCCCCCCCCCCTGGGGTGGGAGGGTATCCATGGTCCGAGGTCCTATCCAATACGGAAAGTATGAGTCTCTATGCTGAAAGATTGTTTAAAGAGAAAATGAGTTGGAGGAGGGGGTTCCTGGGAGGGTACTTTTGAAGGGGGGGTTCATAGCTTTAAAGTGAGCAGGATAGAGAGGGGTTGGAGGTTGGTATAAGGAGGTTGAGTGAAGAGGCAGTTTTCGGGATGAGTACCGGGAAAACACCAGGGATAGAACGGTATACCAAATGATTTTTATAGAGCACATTGGGGGTGTATTAGGCAGTGTTTAGTTAGCATTGGGACCATATGTTAACTAGTGGGAATTTGGGGCATATCGCAAAGTAACGGGTGTCATAGTTTTTTGTGGTGGCAAAGAGGGGGGGGGTAGAGAGTTTGAGTGCTTACCGTGCAATATCTTTGATGAGCGCTGATTACAAGGTTTTTTGCGAAAATTTTGGGTAATAGCTGAAGAAGGTCATGGGGTCGGTGACACATGGGGACAGTTTGGTATCCGGGAGGAGTAGCGGGTAGTTCATGGTCGTATTCGGGATTTCCCTTGGGGTCGTAATAAGGGAGGTATTCTAGGTCTGGATTGGGAGAAAGCTTATGATAATGATGGATAGGGAATTTTTTGATTGAGAGTATGGTGAGAATGGGTGTTGGAGGAGGGGTGGTGGATGGGTGAGGACTTGTATGGAATGCATCAATGAGAGACCAGGTTAATGGAGGTTGGGTAGTTCAGTAAGTCATGGAAGGTGGTTTAAGGCAGGGGTGGTCACTCTCCAAAATAAAACTCGTCCCTCCCAAATTACTCTTTGGCATGAGCAGAATCCTTTCTATGTTCTGGTTGATGTTGGGATGGAAGGTTGGGGGAAGAGTGGAGGATTATTGTGGGAATATTGTTGGTTATTGTAGATGATACACTGATTTACATAATGGATTGAAGATTTAAGAAAAAGTGGGAAGGGGTAATTGAGATTTTTGGGAATGCTACTGGGATGAGGTTAATAAGCAGAAATCAACGGTTTTTTGAGGTAGCGCTTGGGTATGAAGGGACCTTGGGGGAGGAGTTTTGGTGGATAACTGTAGATAGGCTAACAGATTTGTGGAATTTTTGTTTTTGGCAGATGCACAGGAGAGCAGAGGGTTAATTCAGAAATGGTAATGGACAGAGGCTTTGAGTAGGCTGAGGGGTCTAAAGGGGCCGGGATGTACCTTGCTCAAAGGGTTGTGGTTGGTAAATACGCTGATTTATAGTAAGGAGTGGGGAGTGGCGGAAATTTACCCATTAAGAAGTCACGGATAGTTATGGAAAGCAAAGAAGGGTCCTTAAGGTACATGTGTGGGCTATGGGAGGCGTGGTTGGGCAAAGATGTAGTAATGACTGGGGGCGGTAAGGCAGGGAGGAACGGGATTGATTGCATTAGTTCTAGGTGAAGGCGCCTATTATGTGAAGCAGAGGTATATTCGGGCAGCGGGGGAAAGGGTCTTCGGGGGTGGGGAGGTGATGGGGGATATCCGCAATGGTGTGGTGGCAGGGACTTAGTGGAGTGTGGAAGACATGTTGCCGGTTTATGTTTAAAGGTATGCAATGTTAAAAAACTCAAGGTAAAACGGTTAGTGGGTGTGGGTCGTAGTCAGGAATTAATGCCAGGGATGGCAGTGTATCCCACATAGATTGGAGAGTGATATGGGTGGAATTTAGTAAATTAAGAATACCGGCAAGAGCCGAGGGAAATTAGTAATAGCTTTCTATGGGGACGTTAGCAACGAAAGAGGTGCAAAGACGAATGGGTTTTGTGAAAGAGGCTCATGCGCTTTTTGGGGGGAAGTTGAAACGCTTTTCAGGTTTTTTTTGTTCTGATTGGAGGTGGTAAGATTGTGGTAAAGGGGGGGTTTTTTCTTTTTTTTTGGGGGGGGGGGGAAAGATACCCCCCCTTAGGGCTTTAAATGTTAATATGGAAGGGGTCCCAAAGAGGGGGGAAGGGCTATCAGATTATAATAGTTGATTCTGTTGTTTTTTGGGGGGATGAGGGAGGTGGAGGGGACATTGGGGATAAAAGCGTTGGCGGGATTTTTATAGGACAGCATGTGGGAAAAAACAATTTATGGGGAAGGTGGAAATTAGTTTTCCGGGGGATATCGTGGACTTACTTTTTAACGTTTCTCCGTTTGGTATGGGTGAGGGGAAAGGGGGGTTGGTCCTTGTGGTCCCCCCTTTTGGTGTGATTGGAGTCTGGTGAGGAGGTTTTTTAGTTTCATGGTGGGAGTGGGTAAAGTTTTTTGTGGGTATGAAACCCTAAATTTTTGTAAAATCACAGAGCCCCAAAATTTGTATTGTTTTTTCGGTTTCCCCTTTTTGTTATAAAATCTTTTTTATATAAAAGGTTTAATTTATATGTAAAATGTGGGGTTTTATGTCTTGTATATTTTTAATCTGAAATAGATTTAGCCCTTGTCATCCCCCTTTTTTTTTTATTATTTATTGAATATTTTTTTATGCCTATGTACGAAAATTAAAAGTTTTTGAGGGGGTTTTAAAAACCCCTTATTTTGTAGGGAAAGGGCCCAATTATATATTGAGTGTTAATCAGTAACATAACTTGTGTATTAGGTGTGTTTGGGGGAAACCCAAAATGTCTTTGTATAGTTCTTCATAGTTTGTAATATTTATTTATTTGCAGACAAGCATTAAGCCATTTATTTCTAGTGATTTATTTGTTCTTATAAATAAGGCACAACACTATTGTATTGCCGTATATGTATACATATATGATTGCGGATCTTTCCTAAAATGTCTTATAATGACCCTGCCCTGTTTTTGTTTGGGGAAGTCTGCTGGGGTTGGGTTATTTTAGTAGAAATTTTTTTCAAAGACCATTCATTTGGGAAATTAAAGTATGTTATTTAGAATGGGGACTGTACTCGGGGGGGGGGGTAGAAAAGTGTCAGGGCGGCATGGCAATAAAGGATTGTAAAAAGGGGTTTGAAAATTAGTATTAATATATATAAAAAAACAAAGTGGAAAAAATAGCAGATTGTAGGTTTGGGGTTTCCTTGGGAAAAATAATGTGTAATCTTACTTAAATAGTTACATTTGGATGTAATGTATATGGGGAGGACAGGTGTGACAAAACAACGTTAACGTCTGTGTTTATTTAGACAATAATTTTTAAATTTTGAGTAAGAAACTGTTTCTGTGTTCTTTTATTTATTTAATGTATTGTGTTGTTTTAAATAAAAATATAAAAAAAAAATCTTCCACTTATACACTTCGATCAGGTCTCCCCTCATTCTTCGTCTAACAAGTGAATGTAACTTAAGAGTCTTCAATCTTTCTTCACAAGGAAGATTTCTAATGCTATGTATTAATTTAGTCATCGTACGCTGAATGTTTTCTAACGAATTTATGTCCATTCTGTAATATGGAGACCAGAACTGAGCTGCATAATCTAGGTGAGGCCTTACTAATGATGTATAAAGTTGTAGAATGACCTCTGGACTTCTGTTGCTTACACTTCTTGATATAAATCCCAGTAATCTATTTGCCTTATTACGTACGCTTAGGCATTGCTGTCTTGGTTTAAGGTTGCTGCTCACCATAACCCCCAAGTCCTTTTTGCAATCTGTATGGCTAAGTTCTACATCATTTAACTTATAAGTACTAGGGTTATGGGCACTCCCAAGCTTCAGAACCTTGCATTTATCTACATTGAACTGCATCTGCCACTTTTCTGACCAAGAATAGAGTTTGTCCAAATCCTCCTGAAGTTCCATAACATCTACGTTTGAATCAATTATCCTACCTATCTTTGTGTCATCGGCGAATTTGCTCATATCACTAGTAATTCCCTCATCAAGATCATTGATATATATTATAAACAACAACGGGCCCAAGACTGATCCCTGTGGAACGCCACTTGTTATAGATCCCCACTCGGATTTAACCCCATTTATGGACACTCTGCTTCCTGTCAATGAGCCATGACTCGATCCGCGAGAGCACTTTTCCCCTAATGCCATGAGCTGCCACTTTCTTTAACAGTCTATGGTGCGGAACTCTATCAAAAGCCTTACTAAAATCTAAGTAAATAATATCAAATTCTTTATCGTGGTCAACAGCCTCAAAAGCTTTACTGAAGAAAGTTAATAAATTAGTTAGACAAGACCGGCCTCTTGTGAATCCATGCTGAGTATCATTAATCAAGCTATGCTTATCGAGATGGCTTCTTATAATCTCAGCTATAATTGACTCTAGTAATTTGCCTACAATTGAGGTCAGGCTTATTGTGCAGTAATTTGAGGGTGACGACTTGTCCCCTGTTTTAAAAATAGGAATTACATTAGCCATCTTCCACATATCAGACACTACACCTGTTTGAAGAGATAAATTAAAAAAAATATTAGTTAATGGTTCACAGACTTCCATTTTTGCATTCCTTAAGAACCCTTGAAAAAACCTCATCAGGACCCGGCGACTTATTTTGCTTCAGTCTGTCTATCTGCTTCACAACCATTTCACTAGTGACTGTGATTTTAAATAATTTATCTTCTTCTAGCCCACTATAAATATTAATTACTGGAATATTGTTAGTGTCTTCCTGTGTAAAAACCGAGAAAAAATAATTATTTAAAATCGAGACATTTCATTCTCTTTGTCAATAAGATGCCCATAGTTTTTTTTTAAGGGGACATATCTTATCTCTAACCTTTGTTCTATAGACCTGGAAAAAACTTTTTGGGTTAGTTTTAAAATTTCCTAGCAACTTTAATTTCACAGTCCCTTTTAGCTTTTCTTATCCCCTTTTTAATGTCCCTCTTAATGTCAATATACTGATTCACAAGATGACCCTCACCTCTTTTGATAACCCCTATAAATTCCTTTCTTATGCCCTAGTAGTTTATTTCAGCCTATTATTCATCTATTTTGGGTCATTTCTATTTGAGCTAATTTCTTTATATGGGATAAACGTTCTTTGAGCAGCATGTATAGTGTTCAGAAAACTGTCATATTGATAGCTCTCTTCGTTACCCAGTCAACAGATGATGTGTTCTCTAACCCCATCGTAATTTTGCTAATTTGAAAATCTGGGACTGTTACTGAGTTATCCCTACTATCATATTTCCCAAATTCAATGTAAATGTAATTGATTTGTGGTCGCTAGCACCCAGTTCCTCTAAAAACTTCTAAATTATTAACAAGGGATTCATTGTTTGCCAGAACTAAGTCAAGCAGGTTATTACCCCTTGTAGGTTCTGACACAAACTGCTTCAAAAACCAATCAGAACTACTTCAAAGAAGTGTATGATTCAAAATTCCCAGTCAAGAAATTCCAATCAATATGACTAAAGTTAAAGCTTTCCTTTGAATTACTACATTATCGTGCCTCGTGGCCCTTTAAAAATTTCCTCCCATGTAGTCTCCCCTGGTCTCTATCTAAGTTTGGGGGACGGGGATATCACACCTAAAATTAATTTTTCATGCCCCTCTGAAATTTTTATCCAAACAGACTCTGTATGTGTTACTTCAGACTTAATACCCGTTTTTATGCAACAGTTTCAAGCGATCTCGGACTACAGTGCCACCCCACCCTCCTTCCCGAACTTCTATCTACTTGAAACCAATTTAAAACCCTGAATGTGACATTCCGCAGGCATGTTCCGACTTTTTTAATTAAACCACCTCTCAGTTAAGGCAAATACATCAATGTTACCTTCACTAGCAACTAATCTCAACTCATCCATCTTATTCCTAGCACTACGTCTATTAGCATAATAAACATTGAAAGACTCTCCTTTCTCTTTACCCTTCCTGCTCATTTCTGTCTTTCTACTAAACCTATTACTGTCCTTATCACCTAGTGTCACTGGCTTTTCAATATCTACCTCGTTCTGCTTATTACTAGTTCCCCAAGAACTCATAATATTACTACACTGGGACTTCACTGTTTTCCTGCCAAAACCCATACCACTAACTATTCCTAGTTTAAAGTCCCAACAGCTCCCTCCACTGCAGTTGCCAGTGCACCCACCCCAGACCTAGATAAGTGTACCCCATCCCTGGCATACATGTCATTTCTGCCATAGAAGAGGTCCCAGTTGTCAATGAATGTTACCGCATTTTCCTTACATTATTTGTCCAGCCAGCAATTGACACCATTTGCCCTGGACAACCATTCATTTCCAGCTCCTCTCCCTGGCAAAATACCACATATGACAGGGTTCCCACCCTTACTCCTAATTATTTCTATTGCTGACCTATACCTACTAATCAAGTCTTCACTCCTACATCTGCCAACATTGTTGCCTCCAGCACTGAGACAGATAATAGTATTGCTCCCATTACCTCTCATGATGTCATCCAGACGGCTAACAATATCCTCCATCCCAGCCCCAGGAAAGCAAACCCTCTGTCTCCTACTCCTGTCCTTCAAGCAGAACGCCCTATCCATATACCTAACTTGGCTATCCCCAACAACAACAATATTCTTACCTTCCTTGATGTCGTTCGTCGTGACGTTCCCAGTAGTCGACTCACCATTCGTCGGTAGCACTGAGAATGTATTAGATGTTTCCACAACAGTTTCCACAACAGTCTCTTTCTTCTTCATCGTTTCTACCTTTCCATACGTCTTCTTGATCGTCAACTTCGTTCCCTGCTGTCCAGCCACTGACCAGTTTCCTTTCTTGACCTGAGGACTCAAAACAGGAGGACTACTACGAATCTTGTTGTTTTCCTCGGTCAGTCGCCGAATCTCCATCTTCGCCATCCTCAATTCTTCCTTAAGCTGTTGGTAAAGTTGCTCGATGGAGGGCATCATGCTTCAATTCGTAGAGAGCGCGCAAACAGGTCTTCACAGAGCTAAGTACACGTCACCACCAAGCTAAGTACACGTCACCACGTGTACGAGGTATGATAAAGCTCATGGAGCATGCAGAGAGAGGACTCAGTAGCAGTCAGTGATGAGGTGGGGCCAGGAGCTGAGTCTCGAACCCTGCAACCACAATTACGTGTGTACAGTTAGGTGAGTACACGTAACATAAATAGTCTTGTATTCACACTGGTCAGAAAATCCTTGTGCGCATTTATAAGCTAGCCGCGACACAGCACCACCACAGCACCACCACAGCACCACCACAGCACCACCATAGAACCACCACAGCATCATCACATGACCACCATAGTACCACTATAGCACCACCACAGCACCACCACAGCATCACCAAAGCATCACCACAGCATCACCACAGTACCACCACACCACCACCACACCACCACCACAGTACCACTACAGCATCACCACAGCACCAGCACAGCACCACCATAGCACCAGCACAGCATCACCACAGTACCACGATAGCACCACCAAAGCATCACCACAGCATCATCACAGCATCACCACAGTACCACTACAGCACCACCAAAGCACCACCACAGCACAACCACAGCATCACCACAGCATCACCATAGCATCACCATAGCATCACCACAGCATCATCACAGCATCACCACAGTACCACTACAGCACCACAAAAGCACCACACAGCAGCACCACAACATCACCACAGCACACCATAGCATCACCATCGCACACCACACAGCACCACACAGCATCACCACAACATCACCACAGCATCACACAGTACCACTATAGCAAAACCACAGCATCACCACAGCATCATCACAGCATCACCACAGTACCACTACAGCGCTACCAAAGCACCACCACAGCACCACCACAGCATCACCACAGCATCACCACATCATCACCATAGCATCACCATCGCACCACCACAGCACCACCACAGCACCACCCACCAGCACCACTACAGCATCATAACAGCAGCACCATAGCTCCACCACAGCACCACCACAGCAGATCACCACAGCATCACCACAGCATCACCATAGTACCACCACAGCACCACTACAGCACCACCATAGTACCAGCACAGCACCACCACTGTATCACTATAGTACCACCACCACAGCATCACCACAGCACCACCACACATCACCAAGCATCACCACAGTTCAACTACAGCATCACGACAGCACCACGACAGCACCAACCACAGCACCACCATAGCATCACCACAGCATCACCACAGCACCACCATAGCACCTCCACAGCACACCACAGCACCTCCACAGCATCACCACAGCACCATAATAGCACCACCACAGCACCACCACAGCCCTCCAGAGCATCACCACAGCATCACACAGCATCACCACAGTACCTCCACAGCACCACCACAGCACCACCATAGCATCACTACAGCATCACCACAGCACCACCATATCACCTCCACAGCACCTCCACAGCACCTTCACAGCATCACCACAGCATCCCCACAGCATCATGCACCACAGTTACCCACCACAGCACCACCACAGTATCACCAGAGCACCACCATAGGATCACCACAGCACCACCACAGTATCACCAGAGCACCACCACAGCATCACCACAGCATCACCACAGCATCACCATAGTACCACCACAGCACCACTACAGCACCACCATAGTACCAGCACAGCACCACCACTGTACCACTATAGTACCACCACAGCATCACCACAGCACCACGACAGCATCACAAAGCATCACCACAGTTCAACTACAGCATCACGACAGCACCACGACAGCACCACCACAGCACCACCATAGCATCACCACAGCATCACCACAGCACCACCATAGCACCTCCACAGCACCACCACAGCACCTCCACAGCATCACCACAGCACCATAATAGCACCACCACAGCAACCACCACAGCACCTCCAGAGCATCACCACAGCATCACCACAGCATCACCACAGTACCTCCACAGCACCACCACAGCACCACCATAGCATCACTACAGATCACCACAGCACCACCATATCACCTCCACAGCACCTCCACAGCATCACCACAGCATCACCACTTAATCACCATAGCATCACCACAGTACCACCACAGCACCACCACAGCACCACCACAGCATTACCATAGCACCACCACAACAACTAAAACGCATTAGCTCCTCAGAAAGTTTGAATCTTAAACAAGCACTAAACATGCGTTCTCTCTGTAATTAAGTAAACTCTGGTCTTGAAATACAATCGTTAACTAAGCAAAGACTGAGCACTTGACCCCTTCTGGCCCGATGCCTGTGGAAGGTAGAACTGTGACTTTGTAATACCAGCTGCCTATGTGGAAGGTAGAACTGTGACTTTGTAATACAGCTGCCTATGTGGAAGGTAGAACTGTGACTTTGTAATACCAGCTGCCTATGTGGAATGTAGAACTGTGACTTTGTAATACCAGCTGCCTATGTGGAAGGTAGAACTGTGACTTTGTAATACAGCTGCCTATGTGGAAGGTAGAAACTGTGACTTTGTAATACCAGCTGCCTATGTGGAAGGTAGAACTGTGACTTTGTAATACCAGCTGCCTATGTGGAAGGTAGAACTGTGACTTTGTAGTACCAGCTGCCTATGTGGAAGGTAGAACTGTGACTTTGTAATACCAGCTGCCTATGTGGAAGGTAGAACTGTGACTTTGTAATACCAGCTGCCTATGTGGAAGGTAGAACTGTGACTTTGTAATACCAGCTGCCCATGTGGAAGGTAGAACTGTGACTTTGTAATACCAGCTGCCTATGTGGAAGGTAGAACTGTGACTTTGTAATACCAGCTGCCTATGTGGAAGGTAGAACTGTGACTTTGTAATACAGCTGCCTATGTGGAAGGTAGAACTGTGACTTTGTAATACCAGCTGCCTATGTGGAAGGTAGAACTGTGACTTTGTAATACCAGCTGCTTATGTGGAAGTAGAGCTGTGACTTTGTAATACCAGCTGCCTATGTGGAAGGTAGAACTGTGACTTTGTAATACCAGCTGCCTATGTGGAAGGTAGAACTGTGACTTTGTAATACCAGCTGCCTGTGTTGAAGGTAGAACTGTGACTTTGTAATACCAGCTGCTTATGTGGAAGTAGAGCTGTGACTTTGTAATACCAGCTGCCTGTGTTGAAGGTAGAACTGTGACTTTGTAATACCAGCTGCCTATGTGGAAGGTAGAACTGTGACTTTGTAATACCAGCTGCCTGTGTTGAAGGTAGAACTGTGACTTTGTAATACCAGCTGCCTGTGTTGAAGGTAGAACTGTGACTTTGTAATACCAGCTGCCTGTGTTGAAGGTAGAACTGTGACTTTGTAATACCAGCTGCCTGTGTGGAAGGTAGAACTGTGACTTTGTAATACCAGCTGCCTGTGTGGAAGGTAGAACTGTGTCTTTGTAATATCTGCTGGCTACCTACTGAAGAGGGGCTCGGTGTATGAAATCTTTTGAAAGGATTCCTGTTATGGGAAAAAAATTGCCTCACGTTCATTGTGCTTTTTTTGGTGGTGCATTTTCCGATTAAAAATACTTCGCCTTCATAGTTCAAAATGTATGTATTACATCGTTTGAAACAGGCACCGTCGTCCCCCTCCCCTGAGCTACTAACACGCGCCGACCCAAAATAAAAGCTGTTTTCACAGAAAGCAAAACTTTTTTTCCCTCTCTCTCCTTTCAGCAAAGTTCCCAACTAAAAGAAGGAGAAATTTCAGAGTTTTCTCAAGAAAAATAGAAAGTCGTTTATGTAAATTAAGGTTATTTTAGGGAGGATGAAATGGATTATATGACTGTGCATTGTTATGAAGAAGTAAAACACGTAAGTTTATAGATTTAAACATATGCACACACACACACACACACACACACACACACACACACACACACACACACACACACACACACACACACACACACACACACACACAGGATGAACCAACAAGACTGGACCTTGTGTTCACCCTGAGCAGTTCAGACATTGAGGACATCACTTACGAGAGACCCCTTGGAGCTAGCTATCACGTAGTTCTGAGTTTTGACTATATAGTAGAGTTACAAGTGAAGAGGGTAACAGGAACTGAATGGGAAGAGCCAAACTATAAAAGTGGGGATTAAACAGGTATGAGGAACTTCCTGCAGCAGGTTCAGTGGGACAGAGAACAGGCAGGAAAGTCAGTAAACGAGACGATGGAATAAGTAACAACAAAATGCAAGGAGGAAGAGGAAAGGTTTGTTCCCAATGGCAATAGAAATAATGGGAAGTCCAAAGCGAGTCCTTGGTTTACCCGAAGATGTAGGGAGGCAAGAACTAAGTGCACCATAGAATGGAAAAGGTACAGGAGGCAAAGGACCCAGGAAAATAAAGAGATTAGTCGAAGAGCCATAAACGAGCATGCACAGATGAGAAGGGAGGCTCAGCGACTGTATGAAAACAACATAACATGGAAAGTCAAGTCTGACCCGAAACTTCTGTATAGCCACATTAGGAGGACGACAGTCAAAGACCAGGTGATCAGGCTGAGGAATGAAGGTGGGAAATTCACAAGTAACGATCAAGAGGTATGTGAGGAGCTCAACATGACATTTAAGGAAGTATTTACAGTGGAGACAGGAAGGTCTCTGGGAGGACAGAACAGAGTGGGACACCAAAAAGGAATATACCAACAAGTGTTAAATGACATGCACACAACTGAGGAGGGAGTGAAGAAGCTGCTAAGGGCCCTTGATACGTCAAAGGCAATGGGACTGGACAACATATCCCCGTGGGTCATTAGATAGGGAGCAGAAATGCTGTGTGTGCCACTTACCACAATTTTCAACACATCCCTTGAAACTGGGCAACTACCTGACGTATGGAAGACTGCAAATGTAATTCCCATTTTTAAAAAAAGGAGTCAGAAAAGAGGCACTAAACTATAGACCTGTGTCACTGACGTGTATAGTATGCATAGTTATGGAGAAGATTATCAGGAGGAGAGTGATGGAGCACCTGGAACAGAATAAGGTTATAAACGCCAACCAACACGGATTAATGGAAGGCAAATCCTGTGTCACAAACCTTCTGGAGTTTTATGATAAAGTAACAGAAGTAAGACACGAGAAAGAGGAGTGGGTTGATTGCATCTGCTTGGACTGCAAGAATTCTTTCGACACTGCTTCTCATGAGAGACTAGTGCAGAAGCTAGAGGATCAGGCGCGTATAACAGGAAGGGCACTGCAATGGATCAGAGAATACCTGACAGGGAGGCAACAACGAGTCATGGTATGTGATGAGGTATCACAGTGGGCACCTGTGACGATTGGGGTCCCACAGGATCGGTTCTAGTACCTGTGTTATTTTTGGTATATGTGAATGATATGATGGAAGGGTTAGACTCAAAAGTGTCCCTGTTCGCAGATGATGTGAAGTTAATGAGGAGAATTAAATCAGATAAGGATCAGGCAGGACTTCAAAGAGACCTGGACAGGCTGGACTCGTGGTGCAGCAACTGGCTTCTCGAATTTAACCCCGCCAAATGCAAAGTCATGAAGATCGGGGAAGTGCAAAGAAGACCGCAGACAGAGAATAGGCTATGTGGCCAAAGACTGCAAACCTCGCTCAAGGAGAAAGATCTTTGGGTGGGTATAACACCGAGCACGTCTCTGGAACCACACATCAACCAGATAACTGCTGCAGCATATGGGCGCCTGGCAAACCTGAGAACAGCGCTCCGATACCTTAGTAAGGAATCGTTCAAGACACTGTACACCGTGTACGTCAGACCCATACTGGAGTATGCAGCACCTGTTTGGAACCCACACTTAATCAAGCACTTCAAGAAATTAGAGAAAGTGCAAAGATTTGCTACAAGGTTAGTTCCAGAGCTAAGGGGAATGTCCTACGAAGAGAGGTTAAGGGAAACTGGCCTGACGACACTGGAGGACAGGAGGGTCAGGGGAGACATGATAACGACATACAAAATACTGTGTGGAATAGATAAGATGGACAGAGACAGGATGTTTCAGAGAGGGGACACAGAAACAAGGGGTCACAATTGGAAGTTGAAGTGCCAGATGAGTCAAAGGGACGTTAAGAAGTATTTCTTCAATCATAGAGCAGTCAGGAAGTGGAATAGCCTAGCAAGTGAGGTAGTGGAGGCAGGAACCATACATGTTTTTTAAAATAGGTATGATAAAGCTCATGAACAGGGGGGAGAGGACCCACAAACCAGTGAAAAAGGGGGGGCCCAGGAGCTGAGTCTGACCCCAAAAACCCAATTGGTGGTAAGTTGCGTGAGTACACACACACCACACACCACAACACACACACACACAACACACACACCACCCAAAAACACCACACACACACAACATCACACACACACACCAACAACCGGGCCCGGAGCCGACTCGCCCCTGCAACCCCACCGTGATACACATGAGTAGAGCAACGGATGAAGACAATGCCATGAGAGGTAAGCTTTAAAGGTTTAACAACTTTAACAAGCTTCAGCAAGTCAGCTTTATGAAATTTAAATCCCTAAAGTCTGCATAGAGAGAGGGAAAAGACGTCACAGCGAAACCGCCAACACTCGTGTCGTCCCTACACAAAAGTTGCTGTACGAGGGGTATAAAGTGAACAGGGGTTTTTTTTTTTAACATTAAAAACTTTTGTTACATCACTCCACACGTGTAGAAAACAAAAGAAGTGAGATAAATAGGAATTCCATTTGTTCATAAACAGTAAAACTACATTGTGTACAAACCAAGAAACTAAATTTGTGTCAAAATACAGTTAAACTACTGATGGGCCCCTAAAGACAAATATAGTACATTTTGCGCCATAAAAACCGTAATAACATTAGTGCCATAAACACATACACATTATGATCTAAAAACAAAAATTTCGGCCCTTATTGATAAACAGTTTAAAAAGTACTTTAAAATGTTATAAAAACAAAAATACTCATTTGTGTCATAAACCCAAAAAATACGTGATTT
>NW_026487416.1:0-12646 GCF_026875155.1 Cherax quadricarinatus | reverse complement strand
ACCTGGGAAAAATATTTCTCCTATTCTGTGTCCCTTTAAATTTTCCCCAAATAGCCTCTGATGGAACTCAATCAAAAGCCTTCTAAAAGCCCATATACCAATATCATATTCCATACATGATTACCTCCCAAATACTTTGGGAAAAAAATTTTAAATTCGCAAAGACGGAACCCCCCTTTGTAAACCCGTGTTTGAGATTCATTATCAATTTATGCCTTTAAAGATGGTACGAATTGTTTCGGAAATTGATTCCATAAATTTTCCACTTTGGGGAAAGGCTTTTGGTCTATAGTTCGAGTAAGGGCCTGTCACCGCTTGTAAATGGGGTTACATTGTCTTTTTCCCACTTTCAGGCATATGCCAGTTTGTGTAATTTGTTAAAAGATTAGCCAATGGTTTCCCAAAGTTCCTCTTTACATTCCTTTAAACCCCTTTTGCAAACATTTCATAGGGCCTGGGGATTTGTTGGTTTTAATTTCTCTATTTGTTGGGCCCCATGTCATAGTTACTGCAATCGTAATAGTTTATTTTGCCCTGTTCTACTAATTTATTTCAGGAATTTTGGTAGTTTTTTCCAAAGAAAAAAATGGAGGAAGTAAGTATTGAATTTTTCACACAATCCTTATCACTGTCAGTGATCTGCCCTGGTTCTTTTAAAAGTGGGCCTATTTTTGTTCTAATCTTACTCTGTATACCTGAAAGAACCCTTTTGGGTTAGTTTTTGAACCCCTTGCGACCTTTTCCCTCTAAATCCCTTTTTGCTTTTCTTCTTTTTTTTATTTCTCTCTTTTTAATTAAATATATTTTTTTCTTAACTGCCCATCCCCTCTTTTGATCCCCTTATAGTTCTCTTTTGACAATGAGAGTTTTTAATTTTTTTTCATCATTTAGATATTTTTTTTAGTCTATTTCCTTATCGGAAAAAAAGTTGGTTGGGGAGCTAAATAGCTCTGAAAAAAACTTCTACGGGCAACGAAACCCCTCCCGACCCATGTCGATCACCCAAAATTTAGCCCACCAGGAAATTTTTCAGCCCTAGGGAAATCGGCCAAGCGAAAGTCAGGGACGGTTTTGTTTGGCGTCATTGGGTAATTCCATGATATATTGAAACTAAGTGATTTTGATCACTTTTCCCAAGTTATCATTAACCTAAAATTTGTTCAAAAAAAAAAAATCGTAATGACACGATTGCAAAAAAAACCCATACCACGGGGGGATTTAAACCCCGCGGTGAGAGTCTCAAAATCCAGACGTCGCTTTAGCCACTGGACAGTACCCACAATAGATTTCCAAACGTATATTTCTACACCACAGGAAGGTTAGCATAGGCCCCACTGGCCCAAACTTTTTTTACAGACGAATCTCCAGCTAGCGGGGCCGTGACGAACTCTACCTCAAGTCCCCTCACTGCGTCAAATGACCCCAAAAACGAAAATGCCATTGCAAACAAACCATACCAGGGGGGTTTTGAACCCCGGTAGAGAGTTAAAAACTCCAGACCGTCGCATTAGCCACTGGACCAGCTAGCCACAGATTATTAGTGATTTTTTTGGCAAAAACCCAAGTCAAGAAATTTTTGTTTCCTCTAGTTGGGTCACAATTGTTCTAAAAAAAACCCTAACTGTATCAGAAAGCACTAGATAAAGTTTTCCGTCACATTTTTCCCCAATCAATTTGTCTAGAGAAAAAATCCCCCTTTAAACAAAACTTTTTCTGTCTCGTCCCAAATGAATTTGCCCCAAAAACGCTTACTGTCTCTGTCAAGGTTTGGGGGCTATAAATCACACCCGAAATTAACTTTTTTGCCCCTCGAGAAACTGTAGAAAACAGTTTCTGTGTCCGATTTTTCTAATCTTTATTTGTCTAACACACCCAAATTTAAAATTATTTCTGAATACTCCCCACCCCACCACCCCCTAGTGACCCTATCAGTGGGGAATAGTTTATCCCCCTGTATGTTGCTTTCTAAAGGGTTTTCTCTTTTTCGGGTTTGAACCAGGTCTTGTTATCCCAATCATATTTTAAATTCCCTCATTGCAAGAATCTTAGCTCTCTTTTATTTTTAGACTCCTACTATTTGTTTAGTAAATTTTAAAAGGGGAGTAGTCATCGTTCCCCTTACTTTTGTCTTTGTTTTTGATCAATTCTATGATTTCTAGCAACTTTTTTTTGAATATTGTTTTTTAAAACAACCCCTGAGGTATCCGGGTTTTTTTGCTGTTTTCCCCCAAAGCTGCGCCTGTTTTTTCCCACAAACACCCATCCTCTTAAAGATCAGTTAAAGTCCTAGAAAGTCATCAATTCCCCCTCAATCAAATTGGCAAAATAAAACCACCCCAACCCCGAGAGATGAACCCACCCTTGCAAATATCACGTTGCCAAAAAATGGGCCCCCGTTATCAATGAAGGGGATTTGCAAGTTTTTTGCTTTACCTGTCTGCGCAGTTTATCCCAATTAATGATTGCCCACTCCCTTCTGGCTGTTGCTAACATGTTTGGTATCCCCCCCTTGCCCGCTAAAAACTATGGGGGGCCCTGTAGTTACCCGCAGCCCCTGTTTTGTCTCCCCCAGACTAAGAAGATAAGGGGCTTTTTCCCCATTCTCTGACATAATATTATCCAAACTGTGACTATGCTCCCAATTTTCCGCGTGGATTTTCCTGTGTACATATGATTTGCCTCCCCCGAAGGGTGTTTTCAAAATTTTAAAAATTAACTCTCGTTCTTGTTTCCTATATCACCTACTTTCGTGCCTCGCTATTTGCACACAACTTCTTTCCCAGGGAGACTGGCAGGTACAGAAGTGATCACCTTCTGAGTTTTTGACAATTTGACGATAATTTTTCCCAGTTGTGTTTCCTTAAAAACTGGGTCAACATGAAGGCCCAGTGCGAGAAAAATTTTGAAACAGGCTTCCTAGTACCAAGAAAAGGTTTTAGGTAAGCGGTATCCTAACATTATTTGCGGAGGGGTCCCCTTTCAAGTGCAATTTTTTACTTTCATTATTTGAGTAACATCATTTAAAGTTCTTTTTAAAAGGAATTAAAAAAAAAAGAGTTTCCAAAAATTAATTCAGGGGCAGAGCTTCTTTTTGGAGTTTTTTTTGTTGTTTGCCCCGTGTTGAGTTGCACATCGATTTAAATTAATTTTTTACTATTTTAAAAACTGTCGATATTCAAAACTCTTATTTTTAAGGTGATGTTTTCGTACATAATCTACTCCCATCTCCGACAAGGACGGTGTGGGGAGTGAGCTTTCCACACCTAATTATATAATGAAAGGTGAGTGTATGGTCCCCACTTGCCCCATCATTTAAATCGGGGTGGGTTGTGGGTCTGCTTCCCGAGGTGCTATGTCAAATTTTGTGGGGAAAGTTGACTAAGAAAACAGAATTTTCACTGTTATAGCAAATTTGAGGGTCGACCCCAAAACAAATCTTGGGGTTGAATGATTGAATGGGGTTGGAAGATTTTTGTTGAAAAATAATAATAAAAATAATTATAATAAAAAAAAATAATAATAATAAAAATATAAAAATAATAACTGAATCCCCAATGTTCCCCTGGCTTTACTAAAACCTTTATTTTTGGACAAAGGTGTTCCCTCGTGGATGCACTAGCGCTTCTTCCCCAATTCTCCCGGGTGCCCGGCTGTTCTCCCCCCAACCCCTTTAAATGGGGAAGGGAATTTATTGATCCTTGTGAAGGGCTCTGTTTTCTCCCCCGAATAAAGCCCATTTCCTCTTATTTCCCAAAAGCTGAATGCCCACCTATGGGCGAACACTTCCCCAAGATAATGTGAAAGTCTCTTGCCAAAGTTTTCCCTTCACCGCAGTGGTTTTTTTTCGGTCAGCTCAAGAAAGGAAAATTGGGGTTTTTTTCCCCTTTTGAGCTGCAAAAATTTTTTTTTTTTATTTTATTTGATTTATTATCTGCGCATTATTTAATCCTTCTATTTTGATGCAGGTTGGGGGTATAGGTTGGTATGTGTGCAGTACTGCAGTCGTGCTGACCACCAAAGTGCTCTTCCCGGGGCCCATTTCTTCAAAAAGTACAAAAAACTTTTATAGGGCATTGTTAATGCCTTGGCGGTGATAACATCCCGGTTAGTCATATTGCTGTTTGACGAGAGGGGGAGAGAGGGAGAGGGGGAGAGAGAGGAGGAGGGGGGAGAGAGAGAGAGAGGGGAGAGAGAGAAGAGAGAGAGTTACATCAAACGGCTGCCCCCGGTATCCCACCTGTACGGGCAAAACCCTTACATCCCCTCAATCAGGCTGAACACAATCCATCGCATCCCGTCGGCTAAAATTACATTAAAGGCTTCATAACCAGGTTGGAGAGTCAACACGTTTCGTCAAAACACATCGGCCCCAATGATCATGTGTTGATATTTTTTGGACGAGGGATCAGGAAATTTTTGCGAAATTGGGCGCCCCTCATAGATGAAAAGCAAGGACGTGGAGGCGTTTTTGCTGTGTGCTTTTTAAAAAATGTAAATATCCAGCCCCTTGGGTGTTGTCATCCCAATTACCTAGAAATGATGTTCTTTTAAACTTTGCATAAGCACTAGTGAAAAGAAAAGACAAGGAGAAGAAAAAAAAACCCCGCCGCCCTGGAGAGAAAAACGTCGTCGTTCCTGCTCTCGCGGAACCCGACCTGTTGTCGAGATTTTTCTTGTGTTTCCTGGTAATTCTTCACCGGCTGAGAGGAAACTTGTTTCGTACTTCGGGCTCGATCCCTCAAAAAGGGTAAGGCGGTGACTTTCTTTCTTGTTCACCCCCCTTATCCCATCCCCCATCCTTCCCCCTCCCCCCCTCACCCCCAAAAATCAAATGGCCCACACATTAACCACTAATACATTTTCTATCCTTTTGACTTTCTACTTCTTTTTCGGCAAATTCGCTTTTGGGAGTTAAACAAGGATTTTTACCTTGGTAGCCCGTGTGGTTTTTTTAAAAAACCGGCCCTCTTTGCCCTTTGGGCCCCCTTTCCCCCCAACTCGGGGTAGGTATTTTGGGGCGACCCTTTTAGTCAGGAGAAATGGATGTTGGGCTAACATTAAGGAAAGATTCCTTTTTGTTAAAAACTCCCTGCCAGATTTTCCCTTTCCCTAGTATCATGGCCCGGGGATAAGAGTAAGATTACATGTTGATGGAAACAAAAGTCGATAAAACAAATTCTAAACATGTATTTGCCTCGAACTCAACTGTTGTTCAGTGGATGTTTTTAAAAACCCACGCTGGAGAAAGTATTTCCTCTCTTCGGAAGAAGAGTTACTTCAACTACTGAAGCATGATGTCCTTGAGAAACTGAAGACTTCTGGTGTTACCCAGTTGTACCTGAGACTATCAAGCTCAGGGGGCAGTGTTTGTTGCAGAATTTAAACAGTTTCATGAGACATAGCACAGCGAATGAAATTGTTGAGGACTTTAATACAAGATAATTCTGAATTTGGGGCTGTAGAAGCACATAAATTCCCTCTAAGCCTAACAACCAACAAGGAAACCCTTTAAAAGTTAATACTTGGGGACACCTGAGGAGGCCAAACTTGTATGTCAAATGGCTTCAAATGTTTTGTCACCAGATGTACACCTGACCAAATCTCTCTTGAACGATTTGTCAGTGTGACACAATATTTTAAGTGTTTTGCCTTTGCGTCATAACCCAACAAATGCAGTACTCAAGGGCAGGAATTTGTAGCATTTGCTCTGGCCAACATTCTTATCGAGATTGTAATAATAAAAATACACCCAAATGTGTCCTTGCAACGGAAAAAAAATCAAGCTGTTTTGCTATTTGTCCTAAAAAAGAAAAAGGAAATGCAGAGAAAATTATTGAAGCCAAGAAACTGTCCACTTCTAAGAAGACCACTCTCCAGGCACCGCCAACGATGTCCCAAATTTCCCTTCCCAGCTCTGCCGGGATCAAGTGGGACTCCTCAGGTCTCTACCAATGGTTCCAATGTTTGGAATTCTGCCCCTCTTGGAGCGCCCCAATTAACCCTCACCCACAACATACACAAACGCAACAAAAGGTTCAGTCTCATCTCCTATGTCTCGGGTATCCACGGCCGGGGATATGACGAGAGCGCAACTAATGTACATGATGGCCAAAGACATAGCAGATGGTGACATTTAACTCTGCTCTCAGGTTTTAAATGATCTGTTAATGGCTAATGGGATCACTCCCCATCATTATCCAGAAAATTTGAGGCTATTATGACCCAGCCTTCTCCCTAACAAGAAGTATGTTTCCCTACTCTACATCTAAAAAAAAGCCTAAGTCATCCCTGGCTCAGGGATCGCCCACCTCGCATACCCCGGTTGTCAAACTCCCCTCAACCCCATAAGTCAACACCTGAACATAAAAATGCCCCCGGGAAAATGGTTGCCTACTCTCCCCCTATTGAAGCTGATCCTGTTGAACAGGAACTTTCCCCGGGTGACTCACCTTGCCTACTAATTTTCCTTGGAGCCTTTCCCCAGTCTCCCATTAACTCTCACGAGGGCCCCTGCTTCCTGTAACTGGAATATCATACCTCAGTTTTTTTGATGATGACTCTAACGATTCTAATGAGTTGTTAATATTACTACCTCTAGTGAAGATTATGGCATTCTTAATACACAAGCAACTACGCAGAAGTTCCCTCCTCCCCTTGACGAGTCCAGCAGATAGTGAGATCAACACGAGACAATACTGTGCAAGGCGTTCAAACGCAGTACACGACGAAAACAAGTAATAATGGGATTACAATATACCAACTAATGTTCAACATTCTTTAATGAACCGTACCTCCTTGAGTTGAACTACATAATTACAAATCCCGATGTTATCTCTACTTGAACGAGAACAGCTGCAAGAGTTGATTCACATATTTACACCACCAGGAGAATCGATAGATAACTAGGACCCACAAATGGGGCCAAGATACATGGAGGGCTAAGATGATGGAGGTGTTGTACAGGAAACATCATGTACCAACACGTAAGGGAGAGCACTACAAAAGACAGAGAGGAGAGGATGAACCAGCAAGCGCAGGACTTTAGTAATCACCTGAGTAATTGCAGATATCGAGGACACACATATGAAAGAACCCCTTGGGGCCAGTGACCTCATGTGGTTTTTAAAGCTTCGAATACACAGTAGAGCATACAAGTGGAGGGCTAATCAGAAAGGCCAGGGACGAAGAAACCAAACTACAAGAAAGGACGACTCAGGAATGGAGGAAACATACCTGAACGGGGCATTCAGTGGTACAGAGAAACTGGCAGGAAGCCAGTTAATGAGAGATGAAGGGTATATGTAAGCCACAAAATGCAAGGATGCTGATGAGAGGTTTGTACCCAAGGTAACAGGAAAAATGCAAAAGCCAGGATGAGCCCATGGTTTACCCAAAGGTGCAGTGAGGCAAAAACCAAGAGTGCTAGGGAATGGAAGAAATATAAAGGCAAAGGACCCAGGAGAAATAAGGAGAGCAGTCGTAGAGCCAGAAACGAATATGCCGATTAAGAAGGGAAGGCCCAAAGACAATATGAAAAATGACAAAGCAGCGAAAGCCAAATCTGACCCGAAACAGTTATTACATCCACACAGGAGGAAAACAACAGTCAAGGACCAGGTAATCAGGCTGAGAAGGAAGAGGAGAGAAAAACAAGAAATGACCGTGGAAGTATGTGAGGAACTCAAAAAGAGATTCAAAGAACAGTAACAAGAGGAACAGAAGGGACTCCAAAAACGGAGAGGAGGGGCACACCACCATGTGCTGGACACATGTGCACACAACCGAGGAAGAAGGTGAAGAGGCTTCTGAGTGAGCTAGATACCTCAAAGGCAATTGGGGCCGAGATAACATCTCCCCATGTGTATTGAGAGAGGGAGCAGAGGCGCTATGTGTACCCCTAACACATATTACAAGTACACTATCGTAAACAGGGAGATTGCCTTAGGCTGGAAGACAGCAAATGTAGACCCAATCTATTAAAAAAGGAGACAGACATTGAAAGCATTAAACTTACAGACCAGGCATGACATTATAGTAATGCAAAATCATGAGAAGATCTATCAGGAGAAGAGTGGTGGAACACCTAAAAAGGAAATTATCTCAACAACAGCAGCCAACATGGTTTCAGGGACGGGAAATCCGGTGTCACAAACCTAACTGGAGTTCTATGACATGGTGACAGCATAAGACAAGAGAGAAGGGGTAGGTGATTGCATATTCTTGGCCTGCAAGAAGGCGTTGACACAGTTCCAACACAAGAGATATAGGTGCAAAAACTGAAGGACCAAGCAGGATAACGAGGGAAGGCACTCAATGGATCAGGGAACACTTGCTCAGGAAGACAGCAGCGAGTCATGGTAGTGGCGAGGTGTCAGAGTGGGCACCTGTGACCAATCGGGGTCCCCGCAGGGCGCAGACCTAGGAACCAGTGCTGTTTCTCTGGTATTTGTGAACGGACAAGACGAAGGAATAATTCCTGAGGTGTCCCTGTTTGCAGATGACGTGAAGTTGATAGAAGAAATCATTCGATCAGAAGACAGGCAGAGACTACAAGGGATCTGGACAGGCTGCAGACCTCTCCAGCCAATCTTGCTCCTGGAGTTCAATCCCACCCAAGTGCAAAGTCAGAAGATTGGGAGGGCAAAGAAGACCGCAGAACGGAGTACAGTCTCTAAGGGTGCCAGAGACTAAAAACCTCACTCAACGAAAAAGTTCTTGGGGTGAGTATAACTCCAGGCACATCTCCTGAAGCCACATCAACAAATAACTGCTGCAGCATATGGGCGCCAAGCAAAACACTCAAACACATTCCGACATCTTCATAAGGAATCGGTTCAGGACCCTGTACACCGTGAACGTTAGTGCCCATATTGGAGTAATTCGGCACCAGTTGGGAACCCACACCTAGCCAAGCACGTAAAGAAACTAGAGAAATGCAAAGTTTTGCAACAAGACAAGTCCCAGAGCTAAGAGATATGTCTAAAGCGAGGAGAGGTTAAGGGAAATCCAACCTGACGACCCTGGAGAACAGGAGAGATAGGGGGGACATTGATAACGACAGTGCAAAATACTGAGGGATTTGACAAGGTGGACAAAGACATGATGTTCCAGAGATTGACACAGTAACAAGGGGGACACAATTGGAAGTTGGAAGACACAGATGAATTCACAGGGATGTTAGGAAGTATGTCTTCAGCCCCAACAGAATATTCATTAAGTGGAATAGTTTGGGAACGATTCAGTGTAGGCCGTATTCCACTTTCCTTACTACTTTCTGTGGCTGGAGAAACACATTCCTAACATCCCTTTGGATTCATTCTGTGCTCTTCAGCCTTTCCCAACTGTTTCCCCCGTGTTGTTGTGTCCATTCTCTGGAACATCCTGTCTTGTCCACCTTGTCAATTCCCTCAGTATTGTGTAAGTCGGTTATCAGTGTTCCCCCTATCTCACCTGTCCTCCATTGTTCGCGTCAGATGAATTTCCCTTAACCTCTCCTCGTAGGACATACCTCTTAGCTCTGGGAGCTAGTCTTGTGCAAACCGTTTCTATTTTCTCTAGTTTCTTTACATGCTTGGCTAGGTGTGGTTCCAAACGTGCCGCATACTCCAATACGGGCACTAACTTAGCGCATCTATATAGCTATCAGGGTCCTGAAGCGATTTGTGCCTTACTACGATATCGGAATGCTTTTGAGGTTTTGCCAGCGCCAATGTAGCTGCAGCAGTATTTAATTGTTGTTGATGTGCGCGTCAATGCGCCTGGTGTTATACCACCGCCAAATCTTTTTCCTTGAGTGACGTTTGTAGTCTCTGGCCCCCTAGACTGTAACTCCGTCTCGGTCTTCTTTGCCCATCCCCCCAATCTTCATGACTTTGCACATTGGCGGAATGATCTCCAGGCGCCAATTGCTGGACCAGGTCCCTTTGAAGTTCTGCCTGGTCCTTCGATCGAATGACTTGCTCTCTTCAACTTCACGTCATCGCAAACAGGGAGACCTCGGAGTTTTATTCCCTTTCCGTCATGTTCACAAAAACCAGAAACAGCACTGGTCCCAGGACTTACCACCTGAGGGACCCCGCTGGTCACAGTGCCCACCTGACACCTCGTCATGTACCATTGCTCGCTGCTGTCTTCTCTGACAAGTATTCCCTATCCATTCTATTGCCTTTCCCTGTTATCCTTGCTTTGTCCTCCATTTTTGTACTCATCTCCTTGTGAGCATAACAGATGGTTACACCTAGTCCATCACAGCATCCTAAATGGTTGCTCCAAAGGTCCCTCACGAACTTTCCTAGATGGCTACTCGTAGATAATGATATATAAGTTCCATAAGTGTTATTTAGGTCCATAGTGCTATCTAAGGTCCATAGTGTTATCTTAGTTCATAATGTTCTATAAGGTCCAAAGTGTTAATCTTAGGTTCATATTGGTTAATAAAAGTACCATAGTGGTTATCTTAGGGCCAAAGTGTTTATCTATGGCCATAGTTTATCTTAGTGTCATAATTTATAATAAGGTCCATAGTGTTATCTTAGGGCCATAGCGTAAATCTAAGTGTCATATTGTTATCTTAGAGGCTTCATACTATTATATAAGGTCCATAGTGGGTTATCTTAGGTCAAAATGTTATATAAGGTCGCATAGTGTTTATTATAGCTCATAGTAGTTATCGTAAGGTCCATAGTGTGCCTCTTAGGTCCAAGTGTTATCGTTGAAATCAATCTCTTAGGTCCATAGTGTTATCATAGTCCATAGTGGTATCTTAGGTCCATAGTGGTTATCTTACAGTCCATAGATGTTATCTTAGTCTCCACTAGTGATCTCTTTAGGACAAATAGTGTCCATCTTAGGTCCGTAATGTTCTAACTACGTCAATAGTGTTCATCTTAGTTCCGAATGTATTATCCTAAGTTTATAGTGTTATCTTAAGTTCATAGTGTTTTCCTAATCCATAGTGTTATCTTAGGTCCATATGTTGTTCTAGGACCATAGTATTAAATCTTAGGTCCATAGTGTTATCTTATGTCCACATGTTTCCATCTTAGGTCAACAAAGAGTCAACATCTACTTGTCATCTTTCCTAAGCCATACTTGTCTTACCAGAGACAGAATTTTTAAACAACTATCCGCCATGTGAACATTTAAAGAACAAACATTCGAAAAAATTACAATGATTGTAAACACCTGAACTAGTCTTGTAGAAAGTTTGTAAAGATTTACCCGTTATCTTATATGCAAACCAGAACATAAAGCATGAAACAAGAAATTCATTAACTATCCACAAAAACTGGGCGAGACACCTTCCTTAAAGTAAGTTAAACATGAAGAACTTTATGCCAGATTGTGGGGACGATACTCCGTTGTATTCTCACTCTCACGCAGTTCAAGACTTCACTCTCACCAGCTCCACACTTCAACCCACACCAGCCCACACTTCACTCCACACAGCTCCACACTTCACTCTCTTCATTCCTTTTGCTGTGTTTTTTTAACTAAGAATTACTTTTTGTTCTAGCTATTTAATCTAAAGTCACCGAGATCATCCTTCTTTCCCTGCTGATAAAAAAAAAAAAAAAAAAAAACAGAAAAAATCTGGAGTTATAACAAGATGTTTGTGATTTTTGGTGACACTCGACATTTACAGTTAAAAAATTTCCCAAAAGAATTTTTATCCTTGCGGGAAAATCACAATTTGAAATAAGATATCCCAAGCAAGTACATAATGGATGCCATACTGAAATCAGCTGGGCGACAGATGAGTGACCCTCATTTCTAAAGACAAAGTAATGGTAGCCAATGAAGTTATACCTCACAAAAATTTTCTCTTTGTTTTGTAGGCACTAAATGATATTTACAAACACTGAGCTGATAAGGAAGTAAAAAAAAACCTTTAAATTTGTAAAAAAAAATTAATGCCAAAAATTTACATTTTATAAGAAGTTTTTCAATGTGAACATGTGGATAAAATTTTAAGGTTATTTTTGAACAGATTATTTTAAATTATGAACAATACAACTTTTAAAAAATTTTAAAACTGAAAAATAATCAAGTTAACATTATTCATAAATGGAAGTTAAATACTTTTTTTAAAACAAACAAAAAATTCAGCAAGAGTTAAACATCCCTAAACTTTTAAGTAATATTATTTAAACCCCTAAACATTAGGACTGAAGAAATACCATTTTGTCAAACATTCATGTAAAATACTGCAACATTTTAAAAATCTCAAAACAAAAACACAACAAATTTAAAAATTTTTCTTGACATTCTCACATCACAGAACATTACAAAAAACACAGACTTTGAAGAGTCGTACTGCCATGTGCAAAACCACCACCTTAATTCTAGTTTTTAATTTTCACCCATAACGTTTATAGTGTGGGGGTTTGGGGTGGGTGTGTGTGTGGGGTTGGTGGGTGTGGGGGTGGGGGTGGGTGGTGTGTTGTTGGGGTGTGTTGGGGTTTTGGGGGTTTGGGGTTTTTTTTGGGATGTTGGTTGTTTGGGTTTGGGGGTGGTGGTGGGGTTTTTAGGGGTTTGGTTTTTTGGGTGGTTTTTATTGTTAAAATGTTGGTTGTATAAATGTTTTTTTTTTGTTTTTGTGGTGGTTATTTTTTGTGTTGTGTTTTGTTTGGGGTTTGTTTTGTGT
>NW_026487407.1:0-19000 GCF_026875155.1 Cherax quadricarinatus | reverse complement strand
CTAGGGTCCTCTCAAGGAAGTTTCCTTGATGCTGGTTAGGTTCTAGCTCTAGTGTCCTCTGTAGGAAGGTTCCTTGATGCTGCTTAGGTTCTAGCTCTAGGGTCGTCTTAAGGAAGGTTCCTTGATGTTGTTTAGGTTCTAGCTCTTAGGTCCTCTCAAGCAAGGTTCGTTGATGCTGGTTTGGCTCTAGCTCTTGGGTCATCTCAAGGAAGGTTTCTTGGTGCTGGTTAAGTTCTAGCTCTAGGGTCCTCTCAAGTAAGGCTCCTTGACGCTGGTTAGGCTCTAGCTTTGGGGTCGTCTCGAGGAAGGTTCATTGATGCTGGTTAGGTTCTACCTCGAGGGTCCTCTCTAGCAAGGTTCCTTGATACTCGTTAGGTTCTAGCTATTCGGTCCTCTAAAGGAAGGTTCCTTGATACTGGTTAGGTTCTAGCTCTAGGGTCCTCTCAAGGAAGGTTCCTTGATGCTGGTTAGGTTCTAGCTCTAGGGTTCTCTCAAGGAAGGTTAATTGATGCTGTTTAGGTTCTAGCTCTATGGTCTTCTCAAGGAAGGTTCCTTGATGCTCGTTAGGTTATAGCTCTAGGGTCCTCAAGGAAGGCTCCTTGATGCTGGTTAGGCTCTAGCTTTGGGGTCATGTCGAGGAAGGTTCATTGATGCTGGTTAGGTTCTACCTGGAGGGTCCTCTCATGTAAGGTTCCTTGATACTGGTTAAGTTCTACCTCTATGATCCTCTAAAGGAAGGTTCCTTGATGCTGGTTAGGTTCTAGCTCTATGGTCCTCACAAGGAAGGCTCCTTGATGTTGGTTAGGTTATAGCTCTTGGGTCCTCAAGGAAGGTTCCTTGATGCTGGTTAGGTTCTACTTCGAGGGTCCTCTCAAGTAAGGTTCCTTGATACTGGTTAGGTTCTAGCTCTAGGGTCGTCTCAAGGAAGCTTTTTTGATGCTGGTTAGGTTCTATCTCTAGGGTCCTCGCAAGCAAGGTTCCTTGATACTGGTTAGGTTCTAGCTCTAGGGTCCTGTCAAGGAAGGTTCATTGATGCTGAGTAGGGACTAGCTCTAGGGTCGTCTCAACGAAGGTTCCTTGATGCTGGTTAGGTTCTATCTCTAGGGTCCTGTCAAGAAAGGTTTCTTGATGCTGGTTAGGCTTTAGCTCTAGGGTCGTCTCTAGGAAGGTTTCTTGTTGCTGGTTTGGCTCTAGCTCTAGGGTCCTCTCAAGAGAGGCTCCGTGGCAATGCTTTGGCTCTAGCTCTAGGGTCCTCTCAAGGATGGTTCCATGATGATGGTTTGGTTCTAGCTCTAGGGTCCTCTCAAGGAAGGTTCCTTGATGCTGGTTAGGCTCTAGCTCTAGGGTCGTCTCAAGGAAGCTTTTTTGATGCTGGTTAGGTTCTAGCTCTGGGGTCCTCGCAAGGAATGTTCCTTGATCCTAGTTAGGCTCTAGCTCTAGAGTCGTCTCAATGAAGGTTCCTTGATGATGGTTAGGCTCTAGCTTTTGGGTCCTCTCAAGGATGGTTCCTTGATGCTGGTTAGGTTCTAGCTCTAGCGTACTTTCAAGGAAGGTTCCTTGATGCTGGTTAGGTTCTAGCTCTAGGGTCCTCTCAAGGAAGGTTCATTGATGATGGTTAGGTTTTAGCTCTAGGGTCCTGTCAAGGACGGTTCCTTGATGCTCGTTACGCTCTAGCTCTAGGGTCCTCTCGAGGACGGTTCCTTGATGCTGGTTAGGTTCTAGCTCTAGGGTCCTCTCAAGAATGGTTCCTTGATGATGGGAAGGTTCCTTGATGCTGGTTAGGCTCTAGCTCTAGGTTCCTCTCAAGAAAGGTTCCTTGATGCTGGTTAGGCTCTAGCTCTAGGATCGTCTCAAGGAAGCTTTTTTAATGCTGGTTAGGTTCTAGCTCTGGGGTCCTCGCAAGGAATGTTCCTTGATCCTGGTTAGGCTCTAGCTCTAGAGTCGTCTCAATGAAGGCTCCTTGATGATGGTTAGGCTCTAGCTTTTGGGTCCTCTCGAGGATGGTTCCTTGATGCTGGTTAGGTTCTAGCTCTAGCGTACTTTCAAGGAAGGTTCCTTGATGCTGGTTAGGTTCTAGCTCTATGGTCCTCTCAAGGAAGGTTCCTTGATGCTGACTTTGGTTCTAGCATTAAGTTTCTCTTAGCGGAGGTTCCTTGATGCTGGTTAGGTTCTAGCTCTATGGTCCTCTCAAGGAAGGTTCCATGATGCTCGTTAGGGTCTAGCTCTCGGGTCCTCTCAAGGAAGGTTTCCTGAAACTGGTTAGGCTCTAGCTCTAGGATCCTCTCAAGGTTCCTTGATGCTGGTTAGGCTTTAGCTGTAGGGTCCTCTCAAGGAAGGTTCCTTCATGCCAGTTAGGCTCTAGCTTTAGGGTCCTCTCAAGGAAGGTTTCTTGTTGCTAGTTAGGCTCTAGCTCTAGGGTCGTCTCAAGGTTGGTTCCATGATGATGGTTTTGCTCTAGCTCTAGGGTCCTCTCAACGAAGGTTCCATGATGATGGTTAGGTTCTAGCTCTAAGGTCCTCTCAAGGGAGGTTCCTTGATGCTGGTTAGGTTCAAGATCTTGGGTCCTCTCAAGGAAGGTTCCTTGATGTTTGTTAAGTTCTAGCTCTAGGGTCCTCTCAAGGAAGGTTCCTTGATGATGGTTAGGTTCTAGCTCTAGCGTACTTTCAAGGAAGGTTCCTTGATGTTGGTTAGGTTATAAATAGTGTCCTCTCAAGGAAAGTTCCTTGATGCTGGTTAGGTTCTAGCGCTAGGGTTCTCTCAAGGAAGGTTCCTTATGCTCGGTTAGGCTCCAGCTCTGGGGGACTCAAAAAAGGGGTTCCTTATGCTTGTTGGGTTCTAGCTTAGGGTTTTCTCTCAAGGGAAAGGTTCCTTATCCCGGTTAGGTTCAGTTCTAGGGTCGTTAGGGAAAGGGTTCCTTTTATGCTTTTAGGTTTAGCTCTAGGCCCTCTTGGGAAAGGTTCTTGATGCTGCTAGGCTCTAGTTTTTGGGTGTTTAAAAAGAAGGTTTCCTTGTTTGGGGTTAGGTTCACTCTCAGCCCCTCTAAACAAGGTTCCTTGACAAGGTTAGCTCAGTCTAGGGTCCTTAAAGGGTTCCCTTATATTTGTTGGCTAGTCTGGGGTTTTCTAAGGGAAGGTTCCTTGATGCCAGTTGGGCCTAAGGGCCCCTCTCAAGGGGGGCCCTTTGGGAAGGTTTGGCCTAGCTCTACAGTCCTCCAATTTGGGTTCCAAGATTTTGGGTTCTAGCTCGGGCCCTCTAAAGGAGGTTCTTGTGCTGTTAGTTTCTAGCTTTTGGGTCCTCTAAAGGGAAAGGGTTCTTGAGATGGTTGGGCCTAGCTTAGGGTCCCCAATTAAGGTTCCCTTAAATTTTTAAGCCTCTCTGGGGTCTCTATAGGAAGGTTTTCTCTGGTTAGGTCTGGGGCCGGGTCCTCCAAACGTTCTTGGTGAGGGTTAGGTTTAGCCTGGGGTCCTTCAAGGAAGCTCCTTATAGGGCTGGGCTTTACTCTGGGGTTTTCCTCAAGGTCCTTTAGATGGTTAGGCACTAGCCTTGGGTCCTCAAAAAGGGTTTCCCTTGATGTTGGTTGGCTCTACTTTTGGCTTTTTAAAAATTTTCCTTGTGATGGGCTCAGCTTAGGGCCCAAAGGGAAAGGGTTCCTTGAGATGGTTGGATTTAGCTCTAGGTCTTCTAAAGGAAGGTTCCTTTTGGGGGTTAGGCTCTAGCTCAAAGGCCCCTAAAGGGAAGGGTTCCTTGGGGGAGGGTTTAGGCCCCAAGCTCAGGGCCCCTTAAAGGGAAAGGGTTCCTTGATGATGGTTAGCTTTTGCTCTGGGGCCCCTTCAAGGGTTCCTTTGTTTTAAAGGATGGGCTTAGTCTAGGGGCCTCAAGGGAAGGTTCCTTTGTTGGTTAGGGCTCTGGGGCCCCCTAAAGGGGCCGGGGGGGGGGGGGAAGGGGGGGGCCCATTTTGGGCCCAGGGGTAAAGGAGGAAAACCGGGTGGGGCCGGGGGGGGTTTAAAGGGTTCTTTTTTAAGAAAAATTCCTTGATGATAGGTTTAAAGCCCCTAGGGCCTCAAAAGGGTTTCCTTTGGTGGGGGTTGGGGTTCTAGCTCTGGGGGTCTTCTCAAAAAAAGGGTTTCCCTTGATGATTTTAAGCTTTAGTCTGGGTCCCAAAGGAAAATTTCCTTGATGTTGGAAAACTCTAGCTCAAGGTTTCTCAAGAATTTCCTTGATGGGGGTTATTTTTTAGTCGGGGTCTTCTCAAAAATTTTTCCCTTGTGGGTTAAAGGTTCAAAGCTCTGGGGCCCCCTTAAAGGGAAAGGGTTCCTAAAGAGGGTTATTTTCTAGCTCTGGGGTTTAAAGGGAAGGGTTCCTTTAAAGGATTTTGGGTTCTAATTTCAGGGCCCTTTCCTCAAGGAAGTTCCCTTGAGGGTTTTTAGGTTCTAGCTCGGGGGCCCCTTCTAAAGGGGAAAGGTTTCCTTGATGCTTTTAGGCTTTTAGCTTAGGTCCCCTAAAGGAAAGGGTTTTCTTGATGAGGGTTATTTTCAAACTTAGGGTTTTTTTCAAGGGAAGCTTTCCTTGTTTTTGGGTTTAGGTTCTTGCCCCTGGGGTCCTCAAAGGGAAAGATTCCTTGATGCTGTTTGGTTTTCCCGCTCTAGGGCCCTCTCAAGGAAAGGGTTTTCCTTGTTGCTCGTTGGGTTCAGCTTTTGGGTCCTCTAAAGGAAAGGTCCTTGTGCTCGTTATTTCAGCTCTAGGGCCCTCTAAAGGGAAGGTTTCCTTGATGCGGGTTGGGCTCTAGCTCTGGGGTCGTTTTTTTTTCCAAAAAAGGTTCCATGATTCTCGTTAGGTTCTAGCTCAAAAGGGTCCTCAAGGAAGGTTCCTTGATGCTGGTTGGGTTTTTAGCTCTAAGGGGCGTCTAAAGGGAAAGGGTTTTTGAGGCTGGTTACGTTCTTGCTCTGGGTCCTCTTGGGAAAGTTTTTTGGGATCTGGTTGGGTTTCCTAGCTTTAGTCCTCTAAAGAAAAGGTTTCCCTTGATGGGGTTTAGGCTCTAGTTTTTGGGGTCGTCTCGGGGTTCCCCGGGATGCTGGTTAGGTTTTAGCTCTGGGCCCTTTTAAAAGGAAGGTTCCTTGATCCCGGGGTTTGAGGGTCCTCTAAAGGAAGGTTTTTGGGAAGGGTTTGGCTCTAGCTCTAGGGCCCCCTCTCAAGAGAGGCCCTTTTTGGCAAGGGTTTTGGGCTCTAGCTTTGGGCCTCTAAAGGGATGGTTCCATAAATGAGGGTTAGGGTCTAGCCTAGGGCCTTTAAAGGAAAGGGCTCCTTGATGATGGTTGGTTCAAGTTAGGGATTTTCCCCGGGAAAGGGTTCCCTTTGGGATGCGGGTTAGGCCTGGGTCTATGGCCCCTCTCAAAAAAGGGTTTCCTTGATGCGGGGTTAAAGGTTCTAGCTTAGGGCCCTTTTGGGTTCCAGGGGTTCTTTTGTTTGCTGGGTTTAGGGGCTTTGGGCTCAAAGGGTCCTCTAAAGGGAAAGGGTTTTCCTTGATCCCAGTTGGGCTCAACTTTAGGGTCCTCTAAAAGGGAAAGGGTTTCCCCTTTGATCCCTGGTTTGGCTCTACTCTAGGGTCCTCTCAAGGGGGGCCCCTTTTGGCAATGGTTTGGCTCTAGCTTTTAAGGTCCTCCCCGGGAAAGGCCCTTTGATGATGGTTGGGTTTGCCCCTAGGGTCCTCTCAAAAAATTTCCCCCTTTGATATGGTTAGGTTCTAGCTCTAGGGTTCCTAAAGGAAGGTTCCTTGATGCTGGTTAGGTTCTAGCCCCTAGGGCCCCCCCTAAAGGGTTCCTTGATGCTGGTTAGGTTCTAGCCCCTAGGGTCCTCTCAAAAAAAGGTTCCTTGATAGGGGAAAGGGTTCTACCCTTTTGGGCCCCTTTTAAGGGGGGGTTTTTTGATGTGGTTAGGCCCCTAGCTTAGAGTCGTCTCAAAAAAGGGTTCCTTGATGCTGGTTAGGTTCTAGCTCAGGGCCCCTTTTAAAGGGAAAGGGTTTTCCTTGATGCTGGCTAGGTTCTAGCTCTAGGGTCCTCTTCTCAGTAGTAGAAACCATTTTAAAGAAACCCATTTCCCCAGAAACCCATGTCCCCGAGTTGACTCACTACCAACCGTTTTGCGGAATCAGGGACTGTATTCAATGCTGTGACCAACCCCGGGGGAATTAAAACCCCCCTCGCACGTAGAACTTTGGTCAGTCAAGATAGGGAGCAGGAGGGAGGTGGGCTGTTGATGCCTTCCATATTCCCCGTTTTTTAATTATACATCCTTTTTTACCCCCCCCCCTAAAAAAGGGGAAAGGTATTCTAAGGGGTTTTGGGTTAAAAACTGTTTGGGGGGAGCCACCGCCCAAAGGGGGAACCGCCGCCCCTCCACTATCGCTACCCTCACCTTCTCCCCCTGTGTCCTAAACCCCTGCAACCTGTTGCAGCCGTTTTTCAAGCTTCCTGGCTTAGTTCGTGTGCTAATTGCTTCAATCTCCGAGGGGTTGACCCGGATTTTGCAATTAAGCCAGTCAATAAGCCAGACTGTGGAAGTGAACGCTAGTCAGCCTGCCTCAGCCTACCATCCAGCCTGTCTCCTGTCATCCACCTGCTTCTTCATGCTGTGTGCATCGTTACACTTCTTCCAGTCAGCCATTCTCGTGGGTTAAGCCAGTCAGCCAGCCCAGCTTCCTAACCCAGCTGAGAGAGAGAAGTAAGCCATGCAAGTTCCTCTGAAGTATTGTTTCATGTATCGCTTAGTGCTTTTTTTTGGGGATGGCTGGTAAGAAGTGGTCTTGCACAGGCCCTGCCCCGCTTGCGATTAGTTACCACCTTCGTGCGGGGTTTTTTGAGATGTACGGGTCCAGCGTTTGGCTCACAGGGCCAGGCTTGTAGCTGCCCCCTACCAGCCACCTACGTCATCTACCGTGGGGTTTTTCTTTTTGCCACCGGAATTTCCTGGTCCTAGTACTGTTTTGCTACTAATTTCAATGATAATTGTACTAGAGCCCACCGCATAAAGCCATTTGTGTGTTCAGAGAAAGTGATTTCTTCCTCAAACTTGTGTTGTAGTGTCAGACCTGCTGGACTATTATTTTTAAATACTTTCAGTGTCTTCACCCCATCTTCTTGTGATATTTTCTATAATTTTTCTGTTTAACTTTTTTGCTCTAGTGTAGAAAGATATTTGTAGTGAATTTCCCTTGTGAAAAACTCTATTCCTTTTTGTGTTTTTTCAGTGTATTCTCAGTATTTTCTTTACCAATTTATTTTTTCATATTTTTTCTTTTCGTCATCACTTGTGTTTCATTCTCTGATCTTTTATTTTGTGTACCATTTTTTTGCACCCAAATTTGTCGTTAGTAAGTAATTTTGTTTGTAAGCAGTATACCTAAAAAAATGATTAGTCATTTTTTTTTGTAATTTTTCCGCCATTGTAAGTGTTTGTCCCCCAACTTGTAAGTGTCTATGTGCGTCCTTTTTTTCGTGCACCAGCAGTGTGTTGTTCTCATGATTTTGTGCCCGACTTGGTTTTCCCCCATTATTTTTGCCAGCAATTTTTGTCGTACCCGCATGTAAGGCCAGATTTTGTTGTTCCGACTTACTAAAAATGATACGTGGATTATGTGTTTGTGTGCCCCGCCACTTGTAAGTGTTGTGTGCCCCGCCACTTGTAAGTGTTGTGTGCCCCGCCACTTGTAAGTGTTGTGTGCCCTGCCACTTGTAAGTGTTGTGTGCCCCGCCACTTGTAAGTGTTGTGTGCCCCGCCACTTGTAATGTTGTGTGCCCCGCCACTTGTAAGTGTTGTGTGCCCCGCCACTTGTAAGTGTTGTGTGCCCCGCCACTTGTAAGTGTTGTGTGCCCCGCCACTTGTAAGTGTTGTGTGCCCTGCCATTTGTTAGTGTTGTGTGCCCCGCCACTTGTAAGTGTTACACTTCTAGTTTTGTTTCTTGTTTTATTTTTATTCATATTTTTCATATTTCTTTGAACAAATTCACTCTTAGTGTAATTTCAATTTCTTTTTTTAACGTAAAGTGTTTTCTTTACTCTGAGTAAATTGTTTTGTCTAATTTACAATTAAGAGTTAAAGTGTTCAGTCAGTTCTTCTTCATATTTTTATTTTATTATTTAACCTACATTTTCCCAGTGTAACTTTATTGCTGCAGTGATTATTTCTACGCCTTATTTTGTTGCACTTGTTCTGCAGTGAATTATTTTCTTTTATTGACATTATTATTCTCAGTTCATTATTGTTTGAGTCTTGTTTTTCATTTTATTATTTTTTCCTCATGTTGTCTTTGCATTATATTTTAATTTTGTTTATGCATTCTTAGAAAATATTTAAATTTCCCAGTTATCTCTCGTTGCATACAATTTAGTGATTTTATTTTATACTTTTTACATTGATTTACAGTTTTATTAGTTAATTCCTTTATTAGCAAGAGTACAGACAGCTCATTTTGCATTTAATTCAGTCTCCAGTAATATTTTTTACTTGTAAATGTAATTTTTTTTATCTTGTCCAGCAGTCCTTTACATTGAGTTGTCCTTCCTCTTGCAGTGTATCTTGGACATTTTTTTTTATTACTTCTGCAGAATTAGTTGCATCTCTTTTATTTTAATTTTAGCATTTTGTGTCATTTTTATTGTTCATTATTTTTGCCTTATTTGTTCTCGTGCAACTTCTTTGCCATTATGTCTCACATACCGCCAAGTGATACTTTAGTGAATGTCGACATTCAGACCTCTCAGGCTACTGCTGCTCCTGTCATCAGTCCTCACAGTTCCTTATGGACTGACAGACCGACCCAGACACTGAGACACTACAGTTTGACTCGTGATTCCCTTGATGCGTTACCTTTATTCAATGGCCATGTACATAGTCTTGAAGCATGGTTTACTGCCATTCGTTCTCGTGTTAATGCTCTAGTTGAAGGTCCTTCTTAGGAAAGTCTTATCAGACTTGCGAAAGAAGCTCTTCATCGATCCCCTGCTGCTGTTCACGTTGTTGATCTCCTTGATATGCGAGACTTCAGGAATCTTACTAAGTGGTCACAATATGAGGAACTGATTCGTTCTTTCCTTGTACCAGTAAAAACAGCTGATCTATATGTCGTTCTTAGGGAACTAGTGAATGCTACACCCATGACTAATGAATCATTGAGTGCATTTGCTGTTAGATTAGACAAACTTTTATCATCATTTATCAATGCTGTCCAGTCCTCAGCTTTTGTCCCTGACGAGGATAAACCATCCACAGCATCGTTTGCTAAAATAGCAGCTTTTGGAGCAATCAAAGAACTAATGCCGCTTGCTTCCGTGTGTTTATGAGGCTAATCCCCCAACTGTGACGATGGAACCCCTTACAGCACTAAATCATGTACGTTCCTTGTGCCCCCAGGGTACTTTCCCATGTATCAAAAGTAATTTCACACCTATGCCTCAGTCTGCACCACCTCTTGGTGGTGCAGACTGGTGTTGGATGTAAGAGATTTTAACCATCCAATTGATTTTCAAAAAGTTGAGAAAGTAGTATCAAGCAAGTCCATGGTCGACAGGAATATAATTGAATCTTGTTTCATAAAAAGCAGTTTTGACAATAATATGAATATTTCCTTTGGTTTATATAAATTAGATCCATTTATAATTAATAGAATTTGGGAAGAATTTTATAATACACTGGACAAATAATTTTTAAATTTTCTTGGGTAGAATAGTTTGTGGGGTGAGTTGTGCAAAGGACCTATCCAAGTTGGGTCGGCGCGCGTCAGGTGTTTAACCGTTGTGGGATCTGATAGGGAGGTGCTGGCCAGACCCCTCATATAGCTTCCTTGAATGCTTTACTTTCATAGTTCCTTGATAATGTGAGTAGTCACGAAAGCGCTTGGAATTTCTCTATTCTTTCAGAGTGGTTGTTTTGTATATATAATATAAAATATATATATATATATATATATATAATATATACATATACATATATATTAATATATATATATATATATATATATATATATATATACATATAAATATATACATATATATATATAAATAAAATATATTATATAATATATATATATATACATTACATATATATATATATATAATATATATTTTATCATGTCTATATATTTTGTTGTAACAAGATTAATATCTGCTAGTATTTACATAATTTAATATATTTTATTAGGAATATACTAATAAAAATATCTATATTATATATAGAATCATATAAAATATTATATATGATTTCAAAGTTATTTATTTGATGTTATATATAAATATACACTTTCTACTAATAAATTATTATAAGTATGGGGATATATATATATATAATAGTATATGTGTATATTAGCTATAATATATAATTGTAACAGCTGACGAGCTATGAGGGCGAATTCCCTTCGAACAAGAGCTCGGAATCCAGCTCGACGCAAGGGTTGCCTTAGACACACTTCAATTTAAATATGGGGGATTTCTTAGGAGACTGATCCACTAAATAAAAGTGATCTTTATTAAAAAGAATCGCATTAAACTACTTAGTATATGACTACAAATGTACTCTGTCTTGGAGTGTTATAATAAATGTAACGTTGCTAGGACTAAAGTAATCTTCTAGAGCGGGGAATGTATTAAAGACTGAGTGCCTGAATGTGCTCAAAGAGTATAACATACCTGAGAGCGGGGGAAACCTACTCGAGCGGGGGCTGGAACCACTCAGAGCAAGGGCTAAAACCTACTCAGAAGCAAGGGGCTGAAAACCCACTCAGAAAGGGCTGAAACCTACTCAGAGAAAGGGCTGGAACCTACTAAAAGGCAAGGGCGAGAACCTACTCAAGAAAGGGGGCTGAGAACCTATCGAGCAAGGGTGGTGAACCACTCGAGCGTGTTTGGAACCAAAGACGGTACCCTGAGGGGTAACCAAATTCGGGTTGGGTCACGTGCTAAAGGAGACCTCAGAAACCTGAACTGCAAACCCGCACTTAAACCTAGGGGTTTTTTATTTAATGGAAATAATTTTAAAGCGTAACAAAATAATATAATAATAAAATTTAGCATTAATATTTGCCTTAACATATATACATGTATTATAAAATAAAGGGGCCTTTCCAATTAAAAAAATAAAACGTTAGGCCAACTCTTTAAACACCTCCCCCTCACGACCGCAGGTCGCACCAAAAAAAAGTAACAAGTTTTTACTTTTTAAACCAAAAAAATTTTAAAAAACAAAAAAAAAAAAGAGGAGGGATAGTATGATATTTCCCTCATAAAATTTAAATCCTTTAAGTAGATACACAGTTCGTTTAAAAAGATCCCGGGAAGGCCAATCCACTTCTCATAGTAACGTTAAATTTTTTAAGGAGTTTCCCCCTCACTTCTACCCTCAACAAAACACACTTTCCTAAATTACAATGCAGCACTACAAAAGCAGATGTATAAAAAGCACTTCACTGTAAGAGATAATAAAGTACAAGAGTAAAAAAATAGTAATTTTTCCCCTTTTCCGATTACTCACGAGGGGGATTAGGGGAAACTTTTGTCCCATTTCCTGAAAAATTTGGGAAAAAATTACACAGGGGTCATAAAAACCAATGATACTGTATTGTACAGATCACATCTACAATTGATTGTAAAACGGGTTTTTAAAAAATTTATCACAAGGATAAAAATGTTTTCTCAACACATAATCTGCTTTTAGAGTGAAAAGATAGGAAAGCTCATGATGCTCTGAAATTTCGGCTGTATATAACATATGTTCATACATTTGGGCGCACACGCGATCTGCGTACATGTGCCCCGCAACAGGCAGACGATCATGACTTCATAGAGCTTCACATAGTGGAAAAGACCACATTTCATCAGTCTTGAGTGAAAAATTTAAAAATTCCGTTCCTACAGTGGTAGGGGAATACTTGCAGTGGGGACCTCTGTCCGACAACTGCTTTATAAAAAGGTAGAGTGACAAGGTGTTGGGAGGGGGGCGCCCGGGTCGCATACCCCCCCACTCATAACTTTTGTTCCACCTTACACTCAACCCACTGTCTCCATTTTTTCCCAAATACAAACACTACTGTTAATATATGGAAAGTTATTAAACTGCAAAATAGAGGTAAAAATATTGGCTATTAAATATAAAACTTTAAAATTTTAAATAGTCCTATAAAACGTCTCTAATTTTGTCAATTCAACTTTTTACCCTATGCACTTCAAGGCTATTTAACTTAAAATTCCCTTAAAGGAAATATTTTTGGTTCAAAATCTATTTTGTACTAAATTCAGCTCTTCACGTAAAAACTCATTCCATCATTTTATCACAAATATAGAGGGAGTTCAGTATTTAAAACTTATTAGAAAGTGCTTTGTAACTTTGTTTTTAATTCTCAATTATAGTCAAGGACGCGAAAATGCCAGTTATATGATTAAAAGTCTATACAAAAAAATGGGGGAAAAAAAAAAAACCCGCCCACTCGGTCGGATAAGTATCCTCAAAAAAGCAAGTCTGAAAGGGAACAAACTTGACAAAAAAAAATGAACCCAAAAAGCTTCTGGACCTCGGAGAAATTTTTTACCGTAGAACCACAAAAATACTACGAGTGAGGTGCACTTTTAAACACCAGGCCCGACCACGTACCGGGTGGATGAAAACTACCCAAATCTCTAAGTGAAGACTAAAAATTTCAACAGATCGCTGCCCCCTCCGACCTCTGCCAGCAAAGGGGCATTTTAAGAAAGGGTTACGGGAAGCGGAGTCGAGAAAACATGGGAAATCGACCACGATATTTCCACTCAGCTTTTTGAAAAGTAATCAAGCGACAAAAGGGGTAAAGCAGCCTCTGGCAAAAAGTCCAACTAGTCCCTTTAGGAAGTCTGCTTCCACAATTTTCTGCCATTGTGGGTGCTCCAATTCATGAAGAACAAAATCTTGTGCAAAGCTTGCAGACATCAAGAAAGTCTGGTAAATAGTCGTTCCGCGGGGGTACTCGGGTCTGGCGCTTGATCCCTGGGGCCCTGAAGGTGGGACAACAGTGGGCATCGGACTCCCTCAGCCATAAGCAGTGCAGTCCTCAGAGTGAAAAACCCCCACCCAGGACACTCATGACAAATGGAATGACTGCGAAACCCATAAATGGCAAAAAAAACAGGTCCAACATGAAACACTTCTTCAAAGCTTCTTTACTTTCCCTCACTAATCAAAAGTCAGTGCCCCCAACCGACTTGCTGGGAAATACCAACATTTGTCACCCTCACTTCATAGGGGATGCATTTTCGGCTATTCCACTGTTGTCGCCATTTATCAACTTGAGAGAACAATAAATCGGGTTCTGCTCCGAGAGGCTCACCAGTTTACCAGCCCTGGGGGGAAAAAATGGACCCGGGCTCAGGGACTAACTTGTGATACAGGGGCTAGTGTGTCAGAAGGTAGCGACTTCTGTGGGGATAGTTTATACACGTGGCTGTTGTCAGGAGGCGTATGCGGCCTCTGCCAGGGAATCTTATTAAACGACTGGTGTCAGAAGGCGTGCATGAAAAAAATCCGGGAGTAAAATTTTTCCCGGGCACCAAAAACAACACGTCTTAAAGAGAAAACGAAGAGCTTCCTGAGGCCCGTCGATCTATCCATGTCCCTCTTCTGTACTTTTGTACCTTCAAAACAACCTCTTCCCCGGTGATGAAGGGAAACTAAGCGCAATGCTCCAACAAAAGATGCAGCAGCACGAGACATGTGGCGAAAACCGTTAAATTCAAGGTTATTTTGGGGGTTCAGAAAAAGTTCCTCTATTTTCCCTCTCGCTGAGCCCCCACACAATTACTAAAAGAACGGCTCATAAAGATATAGAAAACCCCTGACTCTTCCGAGTCAAAAAATACGAGAAACAATTCGCTTTCCCAAAAAGTGCCTTGATAATTTCGATTCAGGCAGTGACTTCGACGTGAACATTTTGTCAAGAGTATGTAAATGCTCAAATGACAGTTATTTGATACTTATTACTCATGTAGGAAAATTGTTAATTCTCATGATGTCACCCCCGACTATAGCGTGTATCCGTGACGTTGTGAAAGAGTAGCCCTTACATTTTATCATCTCCGCTCACACTTTTTTCCAGGCACGGAGGTAATAATACACACCCTTTTTCATAAAACTTTAAAAAATACAAGTTCTGTTTCTCATCTGGTCTTTGGGTCTCCAAAGACAAAGACCAAAAGAGCCAACAGCCTACAAAATTTCTTATACAGAAATTGCACAAAGGCACCACATATCAGCTAGACAGTAGCTGAAGCAACAAGCCACAAGGGGCAGAACAGTTAAAAAGCCACATTAAAGCAGAAAAAAATCAAGGAAACCAGGGGTAGGTTCTGTTCCAAAATGTCATTATTTTAAATTGTGCCTTCAATATACTAACTAACTAATATGCACGCCCCCGACAGAGTGACTCAAAAATCGAAAGATTCTTGGGTTTATAGGGGGCGAACAGTAACCCCATAGGTAACTCCCCAAAGTGTGGGTGCTCTTGGGACCTGACACAAAAGACAATCAACCAATTTCATAGCTCCAAACTTATAAGATGCCCAAAAATTCCCCAAAATCATCCCTTTCCTCGGCCCAGTAATGGAGTCGCCAAAACCATAGCAATGGGGGAAAAGAAGGTAAACACCTGGACATAGTTCCTTAAAACACGTGTTGCTTGTTTACTGGGGGAGTGGTATGTGATAGCCCAAAATCAGACCCCTTGCTGCGAGCTATATTAAAACACTCCAAATTTCCCAAATTTCCCGCTCAAAGGGGTTTTTCATAAGCAAGTAAAATATTAAAGGGGACCTTGACCCTTATTGATGCTTCGAATTTCCGGGAAAATAACTTGACCTCCCAAGGCCTACATTTGAAAAAAGTTTTTACCACAAGAGAGGGAAAAAACTCCGGGTGCTGACTGTAGACTAGTGGGCGAAATGGGCCTTGTCCCCCAACACCTTTGGGTCAAAAAAGGCCTCCCGGACAGGATCCCCCTTTTTTAAGCTGGGGGGCCATGTCATGAGCCCGTTTTGGGCCCCCTTCCCCCTAACAAGATGTCGAAACCCCTCTCGTTAGTTGTCCTTAACACACTTCAATTTTAAAATGGGGGTTTTCATAGGAACTGATCCCACTAAAAAAAAGGATCTTTATTAAAAAAACCATATAAAACTTAGTATATATACAAAGTTCTCTTCTTGGAGGTTTACATAAATACACGTTTTTCTGGGACAAGTAATTTTAAGGGGGGGGAAGTATTAAAGACTGAGTGCCTGAATGTGCTCAGAAGAGTATGAACATACTCTGAGAGCGTGGGGGAAACCACTCAACAAGGGCGAAACCCACAGAGGGGATGGGGAAACCCACTCAGGAGGGGTGAGAACCCAAATTTAAGCATGGCTGGGGCCTACTCAAAAGGGTAAAAAGACAGGGCTGAGAAACCTACTCAGAGCAAGGGCTGAGAACCTACTCAAGGGCAAGGGGCCGAGAAACCCACTCAGAGCAAGGGCTGAGAAAACCCACTCAGAGCAAGGGGTGGGAAACCCACTCAGAGCAAGGGCTGAGAAACCCACTCACAAAAGGGCTGGAACCACTCAAAAGCAAGGGCTGGAAAAATACCAGAGCAAGGGCTGAAAACCCACTCGAGCAAGGCTGAGAAACCCACTCAGAGCAAGGGCTGAGAAACCACTCAGGCAAGGGCTAAACCTACTCGAGCAAGGGGTGAGAACCCCTCAGAGCAAGGTAAACCTACTCAGGCAAGGGCTAAAAACCTACTAGAGAAAGGGGTGGAACCCCACTCAGAGCAAGGGTGAGAACCCACCAGAGAAGGGCGAAACCATCAAGCAAGGGTGAAACCTACTCAAGCAAGGGCTGGAAACCACTCAAACAAGGGTGAGAACCACTAGGAAAGGGGTAGAACCTACTAAGCAAGGGCTGAGAAAACCAAAATAGACAAGGGGGGAAAACCTACTCGAGAAGGGCTGAGAAACCCATCAAAAGAAGGGCGAGAACCTACTCAGAGCAAGGGCTGAGAACCACTCAGGCAAGGGTGAGAACCCCACTCAGAGCAAGGCTAAACCAAAATCGACAAGGGGTGGGGAAACCCACTCGAGCAAGGGCTGGAACCTACTCAAGGGAAGGGCTAAAAACCTACTCGAGCAAGGGCTGGAAAACCTGGGGCAAGGCTGAAAACCCTCAGAGCAAGGGCTGGAACCTCCCCAGAGCAAGGGCTAAACCCCCAGGCAAGGCTAAAAAAACCCATCAAGCAAAGGGTGAGAACCCACTCAGAGAAGGGCGAGAACCTACTAAGCAAGGGAAGAAACCTACCGAGCAGGGTGAGAACCTACTCAGAGCAAGGGCTAGAACTACCAGAGCAGGGGGTAAAACCCTACTCAGAAAAAGGGTGAGAACCACTCAGGCAAGGGCTGAGAACCCTCAAGCAAGGCAGAACCTACCAGAGCAAAAGGTAAACCCACTCAGGAAGGGGTAGAAACCCACTCAAGCAAGGGAGAACCTACTGGAAGGGCTGGGAAAAAAAATACTCAGAAAGGGCTAAAAACCACTCAGAGCAAGGGCTAGAACCTATCAGGCAAGGGCTGAAACCTACTCAGAGCAAAGGGGTGAGAACCTACTCAGAGCAAGGGCTGAGAACCACTCAGCAAGGGCTGAGAACCTACTCAGAGCAAGGGCGAGAAATAACCTAAATTCTGAGAAGGGTGGGGAACCTACTCTGAGCAGGGGCGTAACCTACTGACGGGCCATGATGGTAAGCCAATGTCAGGTTTTCCTCTGAGGGAGACCTCATACCTGAATGCTAACCCCGGGACTTAAAAACCCCGTGGTTTTTCCCCAAACTACATGGAAATAAATTAAAGGTAACAAAACTAATATAATACATCAAATTAGCATTAAAATTTCCTTAAATATAACATGTATTTTAAAATAAAGGGGCTTTTCCAATTATAAAATAAAAAAGGTAAGGCCATACTCGAACAAATAATCATATATATAAAAAAAATAATTATATATATATATATATATAATTAATATATAATATATAAAAATAATATATATAATTATATTATATAATATATAAATATTATATAATATATATATATATAATATATATATAATTAAAGTATATAATATATGTAATATAAAAATACATATATACATATATAGTGTATATTGATATGTATATATATACATATATAATATATATATATATAATATATATATATATAATATATATAATTATATATAGGGGGGCATATGTATATGTCGTGCCGAATAGCAGAACTTGCAATCTTCTTGGCTTAAATATGCAACGCTCATCTTGCCATATAGGAAACAAGTGAAAATTGTGTATGCAAATAATTTCGCCAAAATCATTCTGAACCTAAAGAAAAAAATATATTTCACTGTGAGCTGTTTTAGTATAAATTATTGAAACAAATCTAAAATATATTTAGTTGGTTAGGCTAAAATAAATTTGCTCGTGTTATCAATAAGGTTAAGGTAAGTTTTCTAAGATTCTTCATGACCAAAATTAAAAACTTTACATTAACATTAATGAAAAAAAATATATCCTTCAAACGTATATAAGAGAAAATATTTTCGAAAGGACTTATTTGTTTAAATGAGTTCTTTCGCTTAATTGACAAGTTTTTACCATATTCGCACACATATTAAAATACATATATACATACTTTATATATATATATAATATAAATATATATATATATATTATATATATATACTATATATATATTGATAATATAGTATATATATATATATTATATTATATAATGTATATATATATATATAGTATATATATTGTGTATATATAGTGTACATATATATATATATATATAATTTATATATATATATTTAAAAAATATATATATATATATATATAAATTATTAAATAAAATATTATTTTTATTATTATTATATAAATATTTTTTATATATATAATAATATAAATATAATAAATAAATTTTTTATATATATATATATATATTTTTATATATATATAAATTTTATTTATATATAATTATATATATATAAAATATAAATTAATATAATATATATATATAATATAATAATAATATTAAAATATAATATAATATTTTTATATATTTTTAATATTTTATAACATAAATTTAATTAATAAATATTTTAAATATATTATATATTATATATATATATATATATAATATATATTAAATATATATAAATTAAATATAATATATATATATATATATAAATATAATATAAAAAAAATATTAATATTATTATAATTAAATATATATATATTATATAAAATATAATTATATATATTTTTTATATATATATATAATTAAAAAAATATATATATAAATAAAAATATATAATATATATATAACATTTATATATATATTAATATATATATATATATAATATAATATAAAAAATATAAAAAATAAAATATATATGAAATAAATATAATAAATATATTTTTAATAAATATAATATATAAATATATATTTTATATATATATATTTTTATATAAATATAAATATAAATATATAAAAAACAACATACAATAATATATATATGTATACAAAATATATATTAAATATTTTTATATACAAAAAAAATATAAAAAAATTTATATAATTATATTTTTAAATAAAAATATATATAAAAATAAAATTCTATAATATAATATATATTTTTAAAATTATAATATAATATAAAAATTTAATATAAACATATATTTTTAAAACATATTTTTTTTTTTATTATCACACGGGCCTATTCCCCCAAGGTGGGTGGCCCGAAAAAAAAAAAAACTTTCACCATCATTCAAAAACATCACTGCTTGCCAAAGGGGTGCTTTACTTTTACAGTTTTTAAACTGCAACATTAAACCCCCCTTCGGGTGCAGGCACTGTATTTCCCATCTCTAGGACTCAAATCGGGCCCTGCCGGTTTCCCTGAATCTCAT
>NW_026487397.1:0-12148 GCF_026875155.1 Cherax quadricarinatus | reverse complement strand
TAAAAGGAACAAGTAAAAACTAATGTAAATTTATTGTGGCAACTTTTTCGTCTCCGGGGAGTTTTTATCAAGTTTTGTTTAAAGCTCCTGGAAGCGAAACGTTCCCACAATAAATGTCACAAAGTTGCACTTGTGTCCTTTTATTTACATTTTGTCGGTAAATTCTCCAACTTTATTACGGGGAAAACTTTCCATTCATTATCCGTCAGGTCCATTCCCCATTTCAGAGGCCCATTTTCCTTTCACCTTCGTCCTATACCTTAAAAAGAACCCTTTGGATTAGTCTTTGATTATTAGCAACTCTAATTCATATCCGTTTACCCTTTTCTACCTTTTTTAAAATTTTTTTAAGCGAAAAAATTTGGTCAAAAGGGTTAAACCTCTCCTCTTCGATGCCCCTATAAACCCCTTTTCCCCCCTAATAGATGTTTTACCCTTCCTTTTTAACCCATTTGGGATCGTTATTATTAGCCCAATTTTCTCTCTGGGATGTAATACTCTGGGCACTGTTACATTATTAAGAAAACAATCATAAAAGCAACCCCCATTTTAAAGTTATTACGTCAAAAAACATTAGCTAGATAACCCCAATCAAGTTTAGACAAGTTCCTAACCATTAAATCGGCAAACGAAAATCGGGATTTTACGTTTATCATTATTCTTGCTTTCCCAATTAATGCAAAGGTGAGGATTGTGTCACTTGGCCAAGCTTTCAGGACCTCCAGATTATTCACGGTGTTTCCTTTTTTTGACAAGACAGTCTAGCAAATTTTACCCCTGGTAGGTTCATTTCACTCTTTTTTCAAAAAAACACCCTGAATTTTTTCCTAAATCACTGGACTCTAGATTACCTGTCAAAAAATTCCGTAAATTTGGCAAAAGGGTTAAAGTCCCCACTATGACTACTTTACTTGCCAAAGCCCTAAAATTTTCGCCCCAAAAGAAGCTCCTCTACGTGTCCAACCTGAGGTCGGTATATTCCCTAGAATTAGTTTCTCTGACCCTCCACAAAACTCTCCCCAAAACAGACCTTTTACTGTCCTCTTTTTTTAAACCTTTTCTTTAGCAACAATTAATATTTTCTCGAACAAAAATGAAAATCCCCCCCCCTTCCCTTTAATCTATCCACATTAAATAACTTAAATCCCTAAATATTAACTCGCATCAATCCCGATCTTTAAATCAACCCGTTTCAAAAATCAATGAATCAAATTTCCCAGCACAGAACAAACGTATTCTTTAAATTTTTATTTCTTGCCTTCGACTGTTAGCATAAAATACCATCATAGTTTTTTTTTCTGCCTTTTCCTTTTCATTTTTGTTTTTACACAATTTCTGAAAATTTTCATTACCCCCGATTACTCCATGCAGTTACTATTTAAAATTTTTAATACAAGCATAAGTCAATAATCCATTTCATTTTAATCATTTCAAAACCCAACCTCTAACAATCCGTTTAAATCCCAAAACCCCCCAAATGAGTTTTCAAAAAAACCCCCACCTGCCCTGGGTAAATGAACCCCATCTTTGGGATACAGCATTTTGGCCATAGAAATTGCCCAGTTTTCAATGAAATGGTACTGATTTTCCTTTCAGTGTTTTCCAGCAACAATTAATACCCAAATTTCTCTGGCAAACCCTTCATTAAACACCCTTCTTGGGAAAATGCCACATATAACAGGGCGCCCCCCCTTCTTTCCCAATCATGTCTATACTGTCCTGAACTTTCTAACTAAACCTCATTCTACGCTTGCCTACATCATTGCCTCCGCACTGAGGCAAATAAATAGGAAGATCCCCTTACCGTTATGAGTTGTCAAACCGGGTAACAAGTCCTCCATCCCCAGCCCCAGGAAGCTCCCTTGTCTCCTTCCCGTCCCCTTCAAGCAGAATGCCCCATCCATTATCTAACCCGGCTATCCCCCAACCAAAAAATATTTTTACCTTCCTTTTGTCGTTCGTGTGACGTCCCAGTAGTAACTCACATTCTCGGGGAGCCCGAGAATGCGTTGGAGGTTTTTCCCCGGGGGTTTCCACAGCGCTCTTTCTTTTTCACGTTTTTGGTTTCCTTTTGTTCTTTGTCGTCAAATTCGTCGTCCCCTGCTGTCCAACCACTGACCAGTCCTTTTTGACCTGGGACTCGAAACAGGAGGATTTCAAATTCCTTGTTTTCCTCGGGCAACGCCGTATCTCCATCTTTGCTGCCCTCAATTCTTCTTAATTGCGTAAAGTTGCTCGATGGAGGCACTTGGTTTAGTCCACGGGAGCAAACAAGACACTTCTTCACAGAGTTAAGTACAGGTCAGCACTCAAAGTACAGGTCACCACTGTATGGCTAAGTTCTACATTATTTAACTTATAAGTGCTAGGGTTATGGACACTTCCGAGCTTCAGAACCTTGCATTTATCTACATTGAACTGCATCTGCCACTTTTCTGACCAAGAGTAGAGTTTGTCTAAATCCTCCTGAAGTTCCCTAACATCTACGTTTGAATCAATTATCCTACCTATCTTCGTGTCATCGGCGAATTTGCTCATATCACTAGTAATTCCTTCATCAAGATCATTGATATATATTATAAACAACAACGGGCCCAAGACTGATCCCTGTGGAACGCCACTTGTTACTTATCCCCACTCGGATTTAACCCATTTATGGAGACTCTCTGCTTCCTGTCTGTGAGCCATGATTCGATCCACGAGAGCACTCTTCCCCCAATGCCATGAGCTGCTACTTTCTTCAACAGTCTTTGGTGCGGAACTCTATCAAATGCCTTACTAAAATCTAAGTAAATAATATCAAATTCTTTATCGTGGTCAACAGCCTCAAAAGCTTTACTGAAAAAGTTAATAAATTAGTTAGACAAGACCGGCCTCTTGTGAATCCATGCTGAGTATCATTAATCAAGCTATGCTTATCGAGATGGCTTCTTATAATTTGAGCTATAATTGACTCTAGTAATTTGCCTACAATTGGGGTCAGGCTTATTGGGCGGTAATTTGACGGTAACGACTTGCCCCCTTTTTAAAATGGGAATTCATTAGCCATCTTCCACATTCAGAACTACCCCTTTTTGAAGAGATAAATTAAAAATATTATTTAATGGTTCACGATTTTAATTTTGCATTCCTTTTAAAACCCTTGAAAAAACCCTCATCGGGGCCCCGGTGATTATTTTGCTTCATCGGTCATCTGCTTCCAACCATTTCATAGTGACTATGATTTACATAATTTTTTTTTATGGCCCACATAAAAATTAATTCCGGAAACCTCTAGTGTCTTCCCTGTGAAAAAAAACCAGAGAAAAAAATTATTTAAAACGAGCACTTTCTTTTCTTTTTGTCGAAAGATCCCCAAGTTTTTTTTAAAGGGGACCTATCTTATCTCTGACTTTTTTTCTATATCCCGGGAAAAAAAAACTTTCGGGTTAGTTTAAGGGGCCCCCTAGAAATTTTTAATTCATAGCCCCTTTTAGTTTTTTTTACCCCTTTTTAATGTCCCTCTTAGTGAAATTACTGTTTCAAAGATGCCCCTGCCTTTTTTGATCGCCTATTTTTTCCTTTTTATAATATAATTTTTCGCCTATTATTCATCCATTTTGGGTCATTTCTATTTGATCTAATTTCTTTAAAAGGGGAAAAATGTTTTTTGGCAGCATGTTTTGTGTTCAGAAAACGTCATATTGATGCTTCTTCGTTTACCCCAGTCAAAGTGATAAGTGTTCTCTAACCCCATTGTAATCGCTAAGCGAAAATCGGGGGACTGTTACTGAGTTACCCCTTACATTTCCTTTTAAATTTCAAAATGTAATTGATTTGTGGTGTGACCCAGTTCTTCTAAAACTTCTAAATTTTAAAAAGGGTTTCATTTTTGCCAAAACTAATAAAGCGGTTATTCCCCCTTGTAGGTTCTGTCAAAAACTGCTTCAGAAAACAACCTAGGATTTCCCCAAGAGAGAACCGCAGAAAGGTTTAAAAATTAGATAATTTTAGTTTTTAAAAAGGACATGGGAAAGTATTGGTTTGGGAAATAGGGTGGATGAGTGGAACGTCTACCATTGGGTTATTGGGGCTAGGATTTGGGGGAGTTTAAAAATTAGGTTGGATAGTCGATGGGGGGGTTGGATTTGAGTGGGACTTGACATCAAGCTTATTTTTGGGGTTTGCATTGAAAAGGGGTTTTTGGGTCAAATGTTTTTTTAGTGGGATAAATTGTTGGGAAAGAAAATATGCAACAGTTAGAATCTTTATTCCGAAACGTTTCGCCTACACAGAGGTCTTCAGTCAAATACAAAAAGTAGGAGGAGCGTAGAGATGTAAGCGATGTAATCGTCCATCCCCTTAAAAGCTTTAGAATTTGGGTTGTAGTCCCTGGGCTGGAAAATTCATTTCCATAGTCGGGAACTATTGAAGTAAAAGCGACAGTGCGGAGGCTTAAATATGTCGGAAGGAGAGGTGCGGGGGTGTAGTAGTAGTGTATAGGGAGGCAACTGAGAGGTCAGCCCCTCTCAGACCCAACCCTTCTCCTTAAAAGCTTGCCCAAAGGTGTTTTCTGTACCAATGCCACGGTTGCAGTTTTCGACAAAGAACATCAAAATGGATAAAATCCCAAAGGGTTTGTTAGGAAAGGGACACATAGAAACAGTTAGACTCTTTATTCCGAAACGTTTCGCCTACACATAGGCTTTTCAGTCGAATACGAAAGTAGGCAGGAGCAGTAGAGTGTGGCGTGTAACATCCATCCCCTTTTTAAAGTCGTAGAATTTGGGGTTGTCAGCCCCTCGGCTGGAGAAGTTCAGTTCCATAGTCAGGAACTATCTGAAGACAAGCGACAGTGGGGGAGGTTAAATACTGGGGGAAGGAGAGGTGCAGGTAGTGTAGTAGTGTAGTAGTGAGAGGAAACTGAAGGTATGCCCCTCTCAGATCCCCCCTTCCATTTAAAAAGTTGTCAAGGTGTTTTCTGTCCCAAGTGCCCGTGTTGCATGTCTGACAAGATGAACAAAAAAGGTATACTACGACGGTTTTAGAAAGACACATATGCAACAGTTGAATCTTTTTTCCGAAAGTTTCGCCTACACAGTAGGTTTCTTCAGTCGAAACGAAAAGTGGGCGGGCAGTGAGATGTAAAAGACGATGTAATCTCCATCCCCTTAAAAGTCGGAATTTGAGGTTGTCAGCCCCCCGGCCCTGGGGAGTTCGTTCCATGTCAGGAACTATCTAAGATCAAGCGACAGTGCGGGGTTTAAAATACTGTCAAAAGGAGGGTGCAGGGTAGAAGTGTAGTATAGTAGGAGAGGCAACTGAGAGGTCATGTCCCTTCAGTTTCCAACCCTTCTCACTTGAAAAGTTTGTCCAAGGTGTTTTCTGTACCAAGATGCCCTTTTTGCAGTGTCTGAAAAGATGAACATCAAAAGGGTATACAATACCGCGGTTGTTGGTTTAAGACATATGAATTTTTGAATCTTTTCCGAAAGTTTCCCCTACACAGTAGGCTTCTTCAGTCGAATACAGAAAGTAGGCAGGAGCTTTAAGATGTGAGACGATGAAATCACCATCACCTTAAAAAGTCGTAGAATTTTGAGGTTGCGTCCCTGGCCCTGGAGAAGTTCAGTTCCATATGGAACTATCTGAGATAAAGCACGTGCGGAGGCTTAAATATGTCGGGGGAGAGGTCAGGGTAGTAGTAGTATTTGTGTGAGAGGAAACTGAGGGGTATGCCCCTTCAGACCCAACCCTTCTCCTGAAAGTTGTCAAGGTGTTTTTCTGTACCAAGATGCACGTTTGCAGTGTCTGCAAGAGAATGACAACCTAAATTCTAGATTTTAAAGGGGTGAGGGACTGATTACTCGTCTTCATCTACTGCTCCTCCCTATTTCTGTATTCGACTGAAAAGCCTACTTGAGGCGAAACTTTTTGGGAATAAAAATGTTAATGTTGCATTTTGTGTCTTACCTAACAACCTGCGGTATTGTTACCATTTTGATGTTCATTTGTCAGACCTGCAACACGGGGCATTTTTGGTACAAAAAAACACTTGGCAAGCTTTTCAAGTGAGAAGGGTTGGATTGAGGGGGAATGACCTCCCTTGTCTCACTTACTATACTATATACCCTGCACCTCTCCTTCCGACAGTATTTAAGCCTCCGACGGCTTGATCTTCGATAGTTCCTGACTATGGAACTAAACTTCCCCCGGCCGAGGGATGAAACCTCAAATTCTAGATTTAAGGGTGAGGACTGATTACATCGTCTTCACATCTCTACTGCCCTCCCCTCTTTCTGTATTCGACTGAAAACCCTACTGTGTGGGCAAATTTGGGAATAAAATGTCTAACTGTTGCATATTTGTCTTACCTAAAAACCTGTCGGATTGTATACCTTTTTTGATGTCATAGTGGGAGAATTTAAAAGGCCCTGCCTAGTAGGGCCCAACAGGCCTGCGAGTGTTTCCTTTCTTTTGTTCTTATGTTCTTTTCCCTTTCTAAATAAAATTTTATCCAATTAAATCCATTTTCCCGGTTTTTACCGGTTCAAACCCCAGTATTTTATTATTCCCCTTTTGTTTATGCCCGTCACCCACAAAACACTTAAATAAATTTTCCCCCCTATTCTACGCCTTCCAGAGAGTGGGGATTTAAGGCTTTAAGTCATCTTCATGGGAGGTTCCTTACACGAAAATCTTTTTAGTCTTCTTTCTGTATTTCTTAATGGTCAAATGTACCCGAGAAAAGGGGCCCCAAAATGAGCAGCATAATTAAATGGGGCCTACTATGATGTAAAGAGGTAAAGAAAAAGAACATAAGAAGTGGGAAACCCATGTAGGCCCATACGAGGGAGGTCCTTATCAAAACGACATCTACCTAAGCTATCAAGAAATAAATCCCGTCCCCCGACACCAATCAAACCCAGCCCCTCCCACTCATATATTTGTCCATCTTTCTTTAAAATACCCAGGTCCCAACCTCTATCCCCCACTGGGGGACTGTTCCAGCATCTAAATCTGTTTTAAAAAAACCGTTACTTACCTAGTCCTTTTTTAAAACTAAAATTTTTCCAATTAAATCCATTTTTCCGGTTTTACCTGGTTTGACACCCTCAGTACTTTATTAAAGTCTCCTTGTTTATGCCCGTCATCCACTTATACACTTCAATGATATCTCCCTCATTCTAGCCTCCAGAGGTGGAGATTTTTAAGCTTTTAGTCTATCTTCATACGGGAGGTTCCTTTTACAGTAAACCATTTTTTTCATTCTTCTCTGTTTTTAACTTCTTTAGTAAATCCCAAAAATTGTTGGCCTTGTTGCGCACTTAAGGCACGCTGTCTTGGCTTTAGATTTTGCTTCCATGACTCCCAAGTCTTTTTCACATTCTGTAGCCAAACTTACTTCACCTAGATTAAGCTTCGAGGGTTATTTTATTTTGCGGCGTCCTATGCCCCTGCGAAACTTTTTCCGGCAGACTCAAAAACACGACACATTCCTACAGATATTGGAGGGGAAAAAGAACAAGGATGGGAGAGCGCCCGGGGGACCTCTCATTGTCTCATGGAATCGGTCCCTTACCCCTTTTATACCCCCAAAAGGGGAAACAGCAAGACCGTGGCGGACTTCTACTGGAAAAAATTGGAGACAATCCGAGAAGACCTAAAACTGTGGGCATCAAAAACCACCCGGGAGAGAAATAGAGAAGTCATTGAACATGTGATGAGGGGCCGATTTTGAAGTTCGACGGTATGTTTAACAAGGACGGGCAAAAGCCATAGGGGGCAGGTGAGTGTGGCAGTTGCAGGATCTTTGTACACTGCAAAACTGGAAAAAACAGACTGGGGACGGCCCCCTCAGTGATCCTGTCAAAGGTACATAGAGGAATATTCGTCTAGTACGGGGAAAACCCGGAAAATCCAACACTGGGGGAATGGGCGAATGCAGCCCACCCTCCCCCACTTTCACCATGAATCCAAAACCCCCCGAGTGCCCTTTCCCGGACAGTTGGTTATCTAAACCAGATAGACATCAATTGAATTTTTTCAAGCGGGGAAAGCACCCAGTACCCGCATAGACCTCTTCACATCCCAGGGGACAGGGGAATCCCTACCCCACTCCCGGGGCTAAAAAAGAGAAAAGCAGCGAAGGAAGGAATTCAAGGGAGCCCAGAGGAATGTGGTTTTTTTCGGGATAGGGATATCCAGAGTGGACACTGGAGCGAGCAACGAGAAACTTCAGGCAGGAAGACTACAACTCCCCAACCCGGGGCAGCGAAAAGGGGACAAAAAATCTCCTAAGTCCAATTCGATGAGCCTGGGCACCAGGGGTCGGGAAAGGAATGAAAACCCGTGGCCCGGATCAGGGAGGAATTCGAACAAGCATCATGGTGGCTTTTCCCCGAGAAACCCCCGATGATAGCTTGGGGGAGGGATGGTCACTCAAAGACAGAGATTAAGGCCGAATTCCGAAACCCGGGCAGACCGAACCCCGGCTGACCAAAGGCATAGGAAACAGGGAAAAAAAAAGACCTAACTCCAGAATAGAAGGACAGAACCGGCGATCCAGGGATAAGAACTTGGGGGGACAACCGCACTACCCCGGACAAACTTTGGGTGATAAAGGGGGTTCAGTTTGAGGGGGGCCACTGCAATCCCCAGCCGCACCAATAAGCAACCCGGAGCCCCCTGACGTTCCCGGGACATTAAATAAAAACCCAACCAACCCCCCGGGCGCGAGGGGGGAACAGGAGGCATACTGAAACATGAAGCAATTTTAAAAAAAGAAGAGGAAAGGAAAAACCCAGGATAACCGAAAACAGAAGAAACTTTCGTAACATCGAAACAAGGACTGGAAAAAGGCGACAACGATTTCTTTGTAACCCGCCTCAGAGTAGGGGAAAATGTTTGTTAATAGTACGGACCATTTTTTTTGTGAATGTATTGAGTTTATAAATACTGAGTTTTTAACCTTTCAAATAAAGTTAAATGGAGACCAGCAAGTGACAAATCCTAGAAGACCTGAAGAGAGGGAGCTCAAAACGCGTCGTCTGAAAAAAGGATTTTCACCTCCCATTGCAGCGCTCCCCCCTTTAGTTTTTTTTCACCTCAATCGTCCTTTTTTTTTTCACGACCTACTATGATGCTAGAGTAAGCGTGGAGCGGGGCCGAGCAGTCCACAGCCAGGGCCCCGCAAAGGGGTTTCCAAGAGGGATCAAGAAATCATCGGCCCGCGACCAGCGAAAAAACGGAACCCCCCATTTGATACTGACAGGGACTCCCCCGCCGATACCTACAGGAGTGCGACGGAGGAGGCAGGGACTTCGGGGTGGGTTTTAAGCAACCCAAAAACGGGAAAGCATGATTTGGCCAACAGGGAGGGAACGCCAGGCCCACCAAACCCCCTTTCCCTTCTCCACGCAAGCCGAGGAAGGGAAAGACCACACAGGGGTGGACTGGCACCAAAGAATCACGGGGAAATGGGGTTACTTCGGGGTGCCTGGGCAGTGGCGGGACACCCAACAAAGGAGGCGGGGGTCCTACAGGACCCCCTTTCAGGATACAACACAAAAAAGTGCACTAAAGAAAAGGTCAACCCGGTGCCCCAAATTTTCACTGACACAGAGGCCTTGGGGCTTAAAAACAGGGAAAAAAAGGGAGGCCGGCCTCCCAAACTCTAAAGGGAATTGAAAAAATACCTACGAAAATACGTACTTCGAAAACGCAAAAGGCGGGGGGATCCCGGGGCTGGGACAAAAGCCCCCCTTGGGTTTACTCCCTACCAGAAACTGTGACTACCCTCCTGGCTGCGGGAGGGGGTTGGAAACAGAATCGGTCCTCCCCATTCTCAGTGAGTTTCTCTATTTCTCTGCTCGGTGGTTTCTTTGCCCCGCATATTAGGTCTTCTCGGATTGTCCCAAATTTTTCCCTGAAGTCTGCCACGGTCTCTGCTGTTCCCGTTGGGGTATAGGGGGTAAAGGGATTCGATGTCCAGGAGACAATGTGAGGTCCCCGGCGCTCTGCCCCTCCTTGTTCTTGTTCCCCCCAAAAACTGTAAAAAAATGTGCGTGTCCTTTGGGCGTCCGGGAAAAGTTTCACAGGGGGATCAGGTCGCCTCATTAACCTTGCTATCGGGGTGGGGCTGCACACCCTGAAAAGGGCCGGCCTCGTCTTGAAAGTTCCCAGTTCCTCATCCCGCCTTGTGTGTTTGGGGGGAAATACATGCCGGGGTTTTTTAGGGAAGATCAGCAGAGGTCTCTCAGAGCCACGTTTATTACTCCCTTGTGCCCTTATTGTTTTTACAGGCGAAGGTTTTGTCACCCCTGGTCTTTTGATTGTGAAAAATTGTTCGGGTTTTTCCGACCCCCCGTAGGTACTTTCGTTTTGACGCTTCAGGCCCGCCTTCCTCTAGTTTTCAGCCTTAAAAACCACTTTCTCTGAGCCTTTATCTGCATCCATAATTACCATGTCACGTCTCGTCGTCAGGCCCTTGAAACTCCACCTCTCTTTCTTCTTGAGGTTCGGCCTGTAGTGCTTCTTCTCGGTGTTTCCCAGTCTCTCCTTGATTTCTTCTATCTTCTTATTCAGTCCCGGCAGCTTCCTGGTAGGCTGCCGCGGGGGCGCGGGGGCTCTCATGTATTTTTGCGTCGTCGAGAGCTGTACCCTAGGCCTCGGCCTGTATGTTCGTCCCTCCATATCCCTCTGGAAGGCCTGGTCGAATTCAACGTTTAGAAGCTTCTGCAGCTCCTCACATGTGTTGGTTAGGTTTCGTTCTCTAGTAGTTCTGTTCGGGGGGCCTGGTACAAAGGACAGTCCCTTGCTAAGGACTCTCCTCTCCTCTGTTGTGAGCTCTACTTCCGAAATCACCAGTCTCTTCTGCTCTGGTAATTTCTGTCGAGTTGCCTCCTGTCCCGTTTTGTCCTGCTTCTGTGTGTTTCTTCTCTGTCCCGGTTTCTGTTCCTGTGTGGCTCCTCTCTTCTCCTGTCTCTGTCCCTGTCCGTCTCTTCTCTTCTTCGGTCCCTGTTGCTGTTCCCACAAAAACGGTTGTTGGAATCCTTGAAGGACAGGAGTAGGAGGCAGAGAGTGTGTTTTCCTGGGGCGGGGATGAAGGATATTGTTAGCCGTCTGGATGACATCATGAGAGGTAATGGGAGCAGACGTAGGAGTGAGGACCTGATTAGCAGGTATAGGTCAGCAATAGAGATAATTAGGAGAAAGGGTGGGAAACCTGTCATATGTGGCATTTTGCCAAGGAGAGGAGTTGGAAATGAATGGTTGTCCAGAGCAATTGGTGTCAATTGCTGGCTGGACAAATACTGTAACGAAAATGCAGTAACATTCATTGACAACTGGGACCTCTTCTATGGCAGAAATGACATGTATGCCAGGGATGGGGTTCACTTATCTAGGTGTGGGGTGGGAGCACTGGCCAACGCAGTGGAGGAAGCTGTTAGGTCTTTAAACTAGGAATAGTTAGTGGTATGGGTTTTGGCGGGAAAACTGTGAAGTCGCAGGGTAGTAACATGAGTACTAGGAGAACTAGTAATAGGCAAAATAAGGTGGATATTGGAAAGCCAGTGGCACTAATTGACAAGGACAGTAATAGGTTTAGTGGAATAACAGAAAGGAGCAGGAATGGTAAAGAGAAAGGAGGGTCATTAAGTATATATTACAGAAATAGTCGCAGTGCTAGGAATAAGATGGACGAGTTGAGACTAGTTGCTAGTGCAGGTAACATAGATGTATTTGCCACAATAAATGTCACATTAGTTGCACTTGTGTCCTTTTACAATGAATCCCTTGTTAATAATTTAGAAGTTTCAGAGGAACTGGGTGCTAGCGACCACAAATCAAATACATTTAGAATTGAATGGAAGTATGATAGTAGGAATAACTCAGTAACAGTCCCAGATTTTCGCTTAGCAGATTACGATGGGCTTAGAGAACACTTATCATCTGTTGACTGGGGTAACGAAGAGAGCTATCAATATGAGAGTTTTCTGAACACAATACATGCTGCTCAAAGAACGTTTATAAGGAAATTAGATCAAATAGAAATGACCCAAAATGGATGAATAATAGGCTGAAATATCTACTAGGGCATAAGAAAGGAATTTATAGGCGTATCAAAAGAGGCGAGGGTCATCTTATGAATCAGTATATTGACATA
>NW_026487396.1:0-20997 GCF_026875155.1 Cherax quadricarinatus | reverse complement strand
TACATTGATTACAATACACTAGACATTAACATTGTTACAATACACGTACATTACATATGTTACAATACACAGTTACATTACCTTGTTACCAATACAACTGTTACATTACATTGTACAATTAACACTGATTAAAACAAAAAAAATTTTTTACATTGTTACAATACCCTGTTACTACATGTTACTATACACTGTTAACATAACAATTGTTACAATACACTGTTTACATTATACATGTTACAATACACGTTACAATTTACATTGTTAACAAAACCCAGTACATTACATTGTTACAATACACTGTTTACATTACATTGTTACAATAAACGGTTAGATAGTTGGTAGAACAAGCAAACCACCCAGGGAAGTACTACCGTCCTGCCAGATGACTGTGAAACAAAAATCTTAACTGTTATGCATGATGGTAGGATTGCTGGTTTCTTTTTTCCTGTCTCATAAACACGCTAAGATAACAGGGATATCTTGCTACTCCTACTTACACTTTGGTCACACTACTTCACAGACACCACATTGCATATATATATATACTTACATCTAGGTTTTTCTTACCTTTTTCTAAATAGCTCATGTTCCTTTTTTATATCTTCTATTGTCCAAGGGGAAGTGAAAAAGAAATCTTTCCCCGTAAGCCATGCGTGTCCGTCTGAGGCGACTAAAAATGCCGGAGCAATGCTAGTAACCCCTTCTCCTGTATACAATTACAAAAAAAGAGAAGAAGAAAAACTTTATAACACGGGTTGCTTAAATGTGCGGGATGTAGTGCGGATGACAAGAAAACAGATGACTTTGCTGATGTTATGAAGAAAAGAAGTTGATGTCCTGGCCCTAAGCGAACAAAGCTGAAGGGGGTAATGAGATTGTTCCAGTGGGGGAAATAATGGGATAAAATCTGGAGTAACTGAGAGAGTTTAGAGCAAAGGAAAGGGGTAGCAGTAATGTTAAATGATCAGTTATGGGAAGCGAGAAAAGAGAATAGAATGTGTTAAATCAAGAAATTAATGTGGATTTAAAAGTAAAGGTTTGGATGCGAGAAGTGGGTCATAATAAGCTGTAATCACCTGGAGAAGAGAGGAATGCAAGAGGAGCGAGAGAGATTTTGGGAGATGTAAGTTGAGATGTATAGAGCCTTTGAACCAAGTGAGAGATCATTGTGGTAGGGACTTGAAGCTAAAGTATGAGAAACTTTTAGAGAGGTGTGGTAGAAATTTGGGGTGCCAGTGTAAATGATAATGGGAGCCCTTTGATTTGAACTTTGTATAGCGAAAGGGTTTTAAGTGTATAGTAATCATATTTTAAGAAAAAGAGGATAAATAAGTTATACACGAATGATGTATGGCGTAATGACAGGTAGTTTGTTGGATTATGTATTGTAGATAAAATACTGTTGAGTAGACTTCAGGATGGATATGTTTAAAGAGGGGCTACAGATAGATCAATCACTTTCTAGTTGTAGCTACACTGAATAAAAGGTAGATGGGATACAAGGAAATAGAAGCATCCAGGGAGAGAGAGGTGAAGGTTTATAAAACTAAAAGAGGAGGCAGTTTAGGGTAAGATATAAACACTATTGAGGATAGATGGGCCTAATGAAGCATAGGGCAATGGGGTCGAAGGGTATGGGTAGGTTTTAGAAAATGTAGTGATTAGATGTTCAGCAGAAGTTAGTGGTTACAGAAAGTGGGTGCAGGGGGAAGAGGAGCGAATGGTGGAATGATGATGTAAAGAGAGTAGTTAAAGGTAAAAAAGTTCAGCATATGAACGTTTTTTTACAAGTAGCATGAGATGGCAAGAGGGAAAAGAGTCTAAGGAGAAAAAGAGCGAAGTTAAGAGAGAGGTGAAGCAATGTAAAAAAGAGCCCATGAAGAGTGGGGAGCGATGTTAACACCCAATTTTTTTAGTTGAAAATAAGAAACGAGTTTGGAGAGAGCTTACCACGTTATACGCAAGCCTAAAACAAATGGATTTGTCAGTTCAAAATAGGAGAGGAGAGTTATTAAATGGAGAGTTAAGAGGAATTGGGGAAGATGGAAGGAATATTTGAGGAATTGTTAAATGTATGAAGATAGGGAAGCTTGTGAATTCGTTATAAGGCAAGGATGAATAACATCTTGTAGAGTGAGGAAAGAGCCAGTTTGTGAGTGTGGGGAAGTACGTGAGGCAGTAGGAACCCTGACAAGGTAAGGCAGCCGGGACTGATGGGATAAAGATAGAAATGTTTTCAAAGCATGTTGGGGATCTCGTTTTGAGTGTTGGTGCTAATATTTACTAATGTATAGGAAAAGGTAAGTACCTGGGATTGGCATAGAGAGCATGCCTAGTTTCCTTTGTATAAAGGCCAAGGGGATAAAAGAAGAGTGCAAACACATTATAGGGGTATACGTCTGTTTGAGTGAACCTGGTAAAGTGTATGGTAGATTTTATAATTGAACGCATTAAGAGATGACAGAGCAAAGCAACGCCGAAGAGACAAGGCGGCTTTAGAACTCGTAGGGGGTGTGTGGACCAGTGTTAACAGTGGGGCAACAAATATGTGGAACAGTATTAAGATAAGCTAAAGATGTCATTGTGCATTTATGGATTTGAAAAGGCTAAGACCGGAGGGATATGGGGCAATGATGTGCAGAGTTGCAAGTTGAAACTGTTGTAGAGGTAGGTTACAGAAAGCAGTGAATGTGTTTTTATCACGATGATAGTAGGCTCAAGTTAGAGTATTAGGAAAGATGGAAAATTTTTTCCACATAAAAAGAGGCCTTATACAAGGATTGTGATGTCACCGTGGGTTGTTTAATATCTTTATAGATGGGGTTGGTAAGAGAATAAATCGAGGGTCTTGGCAAGAGGCGTGGAGTAAAAAAAGATAAAGAACACACACAACAGTGGGATTGTCAACAGCTGCTCTATTGCTGATGACACTGTGCTCCTTGGAGATTCTGAAGAGAATTGCATAGATTGGTGAGAATTTTTGTAGGTGTGCAAAAAAAAAATTAAGGTGAAAACAGGAAAAGTAAGGTTATGAGATAACAAAAAATTAGGTGATGAAGATGAATATCAGATTGAGGAGAGATATGAGGAGGTGAACGTATTCAGAATTTGGAGTGGACGTGTCAGCAGATGTCTATGAAAGATGAGGTGAATCATAGAATTGATGATGAAAAAGAGTGAGTGGTGCACTTAGGATCTGTGGAACAAAGAACTTTGTCCCCTTGGGATGCAAAGAGGGAATGTAAAGTATATTTTACCAACGCTCGTTAAAAGGGGTGAAGCGTGGTATGAATGTTGCAGCAGGAGAATGCTGGAGGCGTGAGATGTCATGTCTTGAGGGCAATGTTTTGGTGTGAAAAGAATGCAGAGAATTCGTTAGTTTGAAGTAAGGAAGTGCGATAACCAAAACTGTTGTCCAGAGGCTGAGAAGGTGTTTGAGTGGTTCGGACAGGGAAGAGAATGACGAAACAGAATGACTTCATGAGAGTATCAAGTCTGTATGGAAGGAAGGCGGGTAGGTCGGCCTTGAAGGTTGGAGGGAAGGGTAAAGGAGGTTTGTGTCGAGGGGCTTTGGACTTCCAGCAGCATCGTGACGTGTTTTGATAGGAGTGAATGAACAAATGGTATTTAATACTTACGTGCTGTTGAGTGTGAGCAAAGTACCATTAAGAAGGATTGCAGGAAACCGCAGGCCGACTTGAGTCCCTGAATGGGACGTACAGTGCCTGCACACTGAAGGAGGGGTGTAATGTTCAGTTTAAAAACGGTAGTGTAAAGCACCCTTACTACGGCAAGGCAGTGCTGGAGTGAATGATGGGAAAGTTTTTTTTCTTTTTTCGGGCCACCCTGGCCTTCTGAATCGCCGTTGTGATAATAAAATAAAATAATACCACTGTTACATTACATTGTTACAAACACTGTAACATTACATTTTGTTGCATTTAACAATAAATATTACATTCACTGTTACATTAACAAACTTGGCGAAGGAACATTATTAACTAGAAGTGGAAATGGTAAACAGTAGTTCGATATACACACAACACTTCACACACACACACACACACACACACACACACCCACACACACACAATCACATCCACCACACACGCACACCACACACACCACACACGACACCAAAACACACACATACAACACACACACACACACACACACACACCCACACACACACACACACATATCCAACAGGCCTAGTGTCTAATCGGCATGTGGGGTGCCCTAGGACACAATGGTAACACCACATCACACACACACCACACACAACACACACACACACACACACAGCACACACTCACACACACACACACACACACACATACACACACACACACATAACACACACACACACACCACATACACACAACACACTCACACACACACAACATACAACACACAACACACACACACACACAAACACATGAACACACACACACACAGAAACACACACACACACACGCACATACACACATACACACACACACACACACACAACACACACACCACAATCACACACACACTACAACACACACACACACATACACACACACACTCACGCACATACACACAACACCACACAACACACACACAACACACCACACACACTCACACACACACACACACACACACACACACACACACACACCGCACACACACACAAACACACACACTCACACACACACACACACACTCACAACACACACACACACCCACCACACACACACACAACATAACACCCAACACACACCAACACACAAACACACACACACACACACGCACACACACACACACACACACCACACACACACACACACACACCTGAGAATAGCATTTGACATTTAAGTAAGGAGTCGTTGACGACACTGTACAACCGTTATGTCAGGCCCATACTGGAGAAGCAGCACCAGCCATGGAACCCACACTTGGCCAAACAACCAAAAATTGAGAATGCCGCACACAGAGTCACGGGGAAGTTAAACTCAGATAGTCACATGGATGTTAGGAAGTATTTCTTCACCAGAGAGTTATGAAATGGAACAAACTGGAAAGGAGGTAGTGGAGGCAAATCCACATAGCTTTAAGAAGAGATGGATAAAACTCATGGACAGGTAAGATGGACGTAGTAGTAACCAGCGAAGAGGGCGGGACCAGGAGATGTGACTCGGCCCCTTCCCTTGGAGAGCGAAACGTTGCAACAATATAATGTCACGTTAGTTGCACTTGTGTCTTTTTACCTAACACAAATAGTAAAACACAGATTATCACCGGCAAGACAGCTTCCACACTCCGCTGTAACCATTACCTCGCGGGTAGAACCCGCATCAGAGTCTCAAACGCCAGACCGTCGCGTTAGCCACTGGTAGGTCTTGGGGTCAGTCATGGCATTACGATTTCGTGATCAACTCTCCGGTGCTTCAGTGTTGTCCCTTCCATGACTTACTGACTCCTGACTCACATACTCCTGACTGATTCACTGGACTCCTGAATGACTATCAACTGACTACTGACTGACGTACTGACTCCTGACTAAATCACGACTCCTGACTGACTTCTCTGACTCCTGACTGACTCACTGACTCTCCTAACGTCTTGTAATCTGAGCTAACAACAGAGGAACACTCTTGACCAAGGAAAGATGGAGGATGTCCCGCAATATCCTGCACTTGATCAAAATTAATGGATTTAAACACATGATCCCAGGCTGAGGGACTGATTACCCCACATTCTCCTCACCTTCCATCCTTTCTCTCTACACTGGACTGAAGAAGCCACTACTTGGCAAACGTTTCTAGAAGAAAGAAAACCCATAATTTGGCCCAGTAAGCGCAATTCTTTGTGGTTGGTACTCTGCAGGTAAGATATGTTGACCGTGCTTTTTTGTAATAGAATAAAATGATATATAGCGTGTCTTCCCTGAGCTGGTGGTTGGGGAACATTGTCAACAGGCTGGATATATCATTCAGTAATACAAGCCCATATTGTCCATGCTGGTGGAAATGATATTGGGAAGGTAGAAAAGAGCTGCTAAGAAGTAACAGGAGCTATAGATTTCATTAAGTCTAAGGGCGGGATCCCAATCAATAGGTAGCAGCATCTTGCCTAGAAAGGGATAGGAAATGAATGGTTTTGTCTAGGGCAATTGTGTAAATTGTCTGGCTAACAGATACTGCAAGGAACTTGCAATCCCATTCATTGACAACTGGAACCAACTTTTAATGGCAAACATGATATGTATGCAAGGGATGGGGTACCATCTCTCCTGGGGCAGGGTGGTAGCACTTGCAGACCTCGATTGAGAAGGCCATTGGTGACATGCATATGATTTTAAATCTGATGGAAGATAGAGGTATGTTGTGATGAGGGAAAACAAGGCAGTTTGTCAACACTAGGGTTGGAAACAGTAATGTATAAAGGCATTCAGCATAAGTTATAAATAAAGACAATAGAACATGACAGCAAACAAAGGGGACACATGAGGCAGCAAGGGACTAACTCCCTTAAGTTTACTATACTAATACCAGGAGTTTAGAAATAAGATAGATGAGACTAAGATTAATAGCTAGTGCAGGAAACATTAGATATTAATTGCTATAACAAGACTGGCTCAATCTGAAAGATAGAGAGATGCCCCTCTGGTCATGTCACATACAAGGCTATAAATTATTCCACACTGACAGGGATGCAACAGAAAGTGGTGGAGTAGCGAATGTATGTCAGAGACCATATAAATTTGTTGTGTTAAGACAAATATTAAATTTAGAAGCTCAGCCACTGGATCTGTTGGTTTACAGCTTCTCAGGGCCGAGAAAACTAATTTTTGGTGTGATTTACAGGCCCCAAATCTTGATAGGGAGTGCAGTAAACTTCTTGGACGAAATTCGTAAGGCATCTACATACGAAAAAATGTTGTGCTAAAGGAGATTTTTCAACTATAGACAGATTGACGGAATCAATTTGACAGAAATTTAGAGTTCGGGTGACCTTTCTTGATTCGAGATCCCAGGATTGTTTTTTAAGAAACAGTTTGTGACAGAGCCAAACGAGGGAATAACCTCCTTGACTTGTTCTTGCCAGTAGGAAACACTAATTAATAATCCTTGAGTTATGAACTTGGGGAAGTGACACAAATCATCAGTTATTTAACATATTATGGGAATTCCCTAATAAAGCAATCAAGTCTCCGTCCCTGACTTTCGCTTGGCTGAATTTCAATAGACTGAAAAATTACTTAGTGGGCTGAACGTGAATGACCTGACTAAGGTCAGGTAGTGTGATGGGTTTGCCGATATGATGCTTTCCTTCCAGGCATAGTTCTAGCTGCTCATCAAATTATGTTCCAAATAGGGAAATCAGATCAACCAAAAATGATTCCAAACTTGGATGAACAATAGATTAAAATATCTTGAATTTGCGTCAAAAGAGAGGCCATATTATATAAGGCAAAACAAAAGAGAAGGGCAATTAAGAAATCGATATATCATGTTAAAGAGAGAAATACAAAAGGGAATTAGAAAAGCAAAAAGAGATTATGAGGTTAAAGTTCAAGAGAAGCGAAGACAACCCAAAGATTCTTTTCAGGTATACAGAAGTAAGATCAGGGACAAGATCGGCCCACCAAAAGTTCCTCGGGTCAGCCTCACCTGACAGTGATAAGGAAATGTGTAGACTTTTAACCCATACTTCCTCTCATTTGTACACAGGAGATTCCATGATATTCCAGTAATGATAATTATGTAGAACAGAGATAATAAACTGTGCACTATTAGGTCACAAGTGTCATGTCCTTAGGCAAATAGATAAAATTAAACCTAACAAACCCCAGCCCTGATTGAACTGTATGCCACGGGTTCTAAAGGAATGTAAAGAGGACTTAGCACACCTTTGGCTAATCGTTTCAACATACACTACAAACTGGCAAGGTGCCAGATAAGTGGAAATGGCAAATGTGATACCTATTTTCAAAACAGTGACAGGTCCATAGCTTTCGAACTATAGAACCCAATAGCCAAACCTCCATAGTGGGAAAATCTAGGGAATCAATAATGGCCGAGGCAGTTCGTAGCCATAACCTTGAAAAGCATAAATTAATCAACGAATCCTCAGCATGGTGTTACAAAGGGCGTTCCTGCCTTACGATTTTATTAACTTTTTTCTACTAAGTTATTGAGGAGTAGGATCATGGTAATGAATATGAATTGTGTATATGGACTTCAGTAAGGCTTTTGACAGGGTCCCACATCAGAGACTATTGAGGAAAAATTAAAGCACATGGAATAGAGGAGAAATTTTTTTCCTGGATAGAGGGCATGGTGACAAAATAGGCGCAGAGAGTTTGCTAAATGGGAGAAATTCAGAGTGGGGAAGCGTCACGAAGCGGTGTTCCACAGGGTCAGTGTTGGGCCCCCTGCTGTTCACAATCTACATAAAACGACATAGATGAGGGCATAAAGAGAGCGACATCGGCAAGTTTGCCGATGACAAAACCAAAATAGGCCGTCGAAGTCATTCGGACGAGGACATTCGAGCACTCCAGGAAGATTTGAAATAGCCTGATGCAGTGGTCGGTGAGTGGGCAGATGCAGTATAATATAGACAAATGCAAAGTCTAAAATTTGGAACAGGACAATAACCATCCACATATAAACTAAATATGTAGATCTTAATATTACGATTGCGAAAAAATTTTAGGAGATTCAGGTATAGCTTAATCTTAAACCAAGACAAAGTGCATAAGTGTTCGCAATAATAGCTAATAGAATCCTTTGGCTTCATATCAAGAAGCATAAATAATAGGAGTCTCAGGTTTTCTTCAACTCTAATACATCCTTGGTTAGGTCATCATTTAGATTTTATCTGCACATTTTGGTCACAGTATTACAGAAGAATAAAGTCCTCTGGAAAATGTAACAACGCGGGATGAAAAGATGATCCCATGTATCAGAAACCCTCCTAGAGGAAGAACAATGCCCTGAAAACTGCACTCTCTAGAAAGACGAAGAATTAAGGGGGGATATGAATGAGGTGTAAAGTGGAAGACAGGAATAAAATAAAGGGATGTAAATAGTGTGCTAGAAAAAATATCTAGCCTTGACAGACTCGCTGCATGGTTTCAAAGTTGGAAAAATTTCAGATACAGGAAGGATCTAGGAAAGTACTGGTTTGGTAATAGAGTTGTGATGAAGGCACAAAACTCCCAAGTACGTAATAGAGGCCAGAAAACGTTGAGTACTTTTAAAAATAGGTTGATAAATCCTGAGTAGGATGTGGTGGGTGAGAGTTTAGACCTGATAGCTTGTGCTAACAGTCGGTTTGCCGGTTCCGCCCTTAAGTCAATGTGACCTAACCTACTAGGTTGGGGGTTTTTTTTGCATTGGCTTTAAGCCGGTAGGAGACTTGGACCTGCCTAGCATGGGCCATTAGCCTTTCGCAGTGTTTCCTTCGTTCTTATGTTCTGATGTTCTTAAGTGTCCTTATTTATCAACTTGTTCGTTTAATAAACCATTACCTGATGTACTGAAGCAAAATTACTTGGTTACCTTAGGGAAAAAGTTGGACAAGTGGGTTGGTGTGAATGGTTGGTTTTAAAGAAGGACCTGCCTATTGTGGGCCAGTAGGAGTGCGTCAATGTTCATTCCATTGTACGTTTCTTTGAAGTGTGTATAGAGACAGCCAGAAATGTGAAGGAAGACTCGGGTGTTGTAGAGAGCTCGGAGGACCATGACATTCCATAACCCAGGGTCGTTTGTGCTGAAGACACGGAGTGCCCGCCAGCACCGGGGGAATGGGGAGAAGGAGCAGCCGCCAAGGAAATGGTTCAGAGGAAGCGGAAGGGAGGGAGAAAGTGCACCACCCTGCACGCCACCGGCAGGTCCTCTTGATCAATACAACTTACCTACTGCGACCCCCACAACCTTCCTAACCTCCTACCTCCCTTCCTCCCTTGTCTCCTCCATCCCTACATTAGACTGCTAACCTCCCTCCCTTGTCTCCAACACACATAGCTTGCTACCACTCCTCCCTTTGTCTCCTACCCCTACATACGCTACCCTCACTTTCCACTATTACAGGATATATTTATATAAAGACAGAAAACACCGCAGCAGGTCTTCTGCCCATGCTAGACAGGTCTAACTCACCCCACTCATGTACCCCCATCCTACCTAGATTAAAGCTACACAAAGTTTGGCCTCAATCTAACAACAGTATTGCCTAATATCAATGTTACCTTAAAAATCTAATTTTGTTCAACTTGACACATTGTTGCGAGCCTTCTGGTAATATTTTCAGCACTTATTTTATATTCCCTTTATTTTATTACTGTCATCCATGTGTACACTTCTGCCATAAATCTCTCCCCAAATTCTGCTCTTTTCCACAGGAGTGCAGATTCAGTGCCCACGATCTATCCTAACTAAAGTAACCTAACTAAAACCTAACCTAACCTAATCTTTTCCCTTGAAGATGGACAAGGTTGCAGTCCGCACTTACAGCAGGCTATGGGAAGGGGTGGAAGTACGCAAATCCTCCCAAGTGACCTGTGAGTTTTATCTATCTCCTTCCCGACATACAGCAGACGAGTTAATAAAACAATTTCTTCCGGACAGTTTGTGACTCTCACAGGATACACGGGATCAATTTTGTCCATATTTTATTTTTCCTAGCGCATTTTACGTATCATTTGTTGAAATATGAGACCAAACTACGCAGCATGAATGTACATGAGGCCTTACCAAAATAGAAAGATTGAAATATACCTGAAGATCTTGCTACTCTTCTTATTATGAAGCCAAGAATTCTATAACTTTATTCAAAACACTTAATACACTGAGCTCTTGGTTTTTTAATTACTGCTAACCAAACACCTATTATTTTTAATTCAATTTGCTGAGATCTACATTGTTGATTTACAAACCTCTTTGATATTTTTTTTTCTCAAGATAAAGCTTCACATTTGTTAAGTTGACAATGGTAATAAAATACCGACAAGTTGACTAAGATAACAATGTGCAATAGTTGATAACTGATTACAGAATCTTAATTCCACTACTACACCTGCTGCCCTCTGTATTGACTGAAGAAGCCTACTGTGTACAAACTTTTTTCCATAATAAAGCTAACCTAACTTTGTCTTTAAATTTGGCCAATAGTAACAGCACTTGTCACAATACAACCGATCCAGGTCTTCCCTGCATCGCCACATCTTCCTCATCAGAAATTATTCACGCTTATTTTTAGTTCGTGACAAACATGATTATGTCACTATTTATTTCTTCCTCGGTGTCGTTAGGTAGATTTGTGAAACAATAAAGGTGCCAGCACTGGCCCCTGTGGAACAACCGCTGGTAAACGTCCGCACTCGATGTCCTTCCTGTTTATACGAACTGTGGCCTTGTAAATGAATGGTCAAAACCGACAATATAGAAATGTTCAGAGAAACCGACAATATGATAAATGGTTCAGAGAACCGACAATTTTATAAATGGTTCAGAAACCGACAATATGATAAATGGTTCAGAGAACCGACAATATGATTAAATGGGTTCAGAGAACCGACAATATGAAAAATGGTTCAGAGAACCGACAATATGAATAACTGGTTCAGAGAACCGCCAATATGATAAATGGTTCAAGAACGACAATATGAAAATGGTTCAGAAGAACCGATCACCTTATGATAAATGGTTCAAGAACCGACATTATGATAAAATGGTTTCAGAGACCGACAATATGACAAAAGGTTCAGAGAACCGACAATATAATAAATGGTTTTCAGAGAACCGATCAATATGATAAAATGGTTTTCAGAAACCGAAAATATGATAATTGGTTCAGAAACCGACAATATGATAAATTTCAGAGAACCGAACAATATGAAAATGGTTCAGAAGAACCGCCAATAGATAATGTTTCAGAGAACCGACAATAATGATAAATGGTTCAGAGAACCGACAATATGATAAATGGTTCAGAGAACCGACAATATGATAATGGTTTCAGAGAACCGACAATATGCTAAATAAGTCACATGTGCAACACTTGGGTATATCGACTCTAGGCTGAGGGACTGATTAACTCAAACTCCTGATTTTAAAACCATTCTTCTTTGAATAGACTGATGAAGCCAGTGTGTGTTGGGAAACATTTCCTCACTTAAGATTACCCAAGTGTTTTACAATGTGTCTAGTTTTTTAAACTGTGGATTATAGTCACATGTCAGCCCCAGGAGACTATGTCTCTCCCTCCAACACCGTAGACCGCGCCCCATGATATATCTTCTGGGTGGGAGGTACTGGGAGGTCACCTTGGAGAGGATCACCTAGCGATCTTGTGTCTCCTGTCGCCTGGGAAGTCCATCCAGGGTCACCGTGAAGTAGGAGCCTCTGGGTCAGGTGGCATTTCATCCCTGTGTCACCTGTGAGTCACTGGGGTCACCTGGGGGGGGTATTCATTTTCTTATGGTTCACCTAAAAACAGTGGAGCCAAACCTGCACCTATCAAGACTTGTCGGCTTAGTCGCCCCCCTACCCCTCCCCTCCCCCTCACATCCCCCTTTCCATTCCCTCCCCTTCCCCTCCCCTCCACCCCCCCTCCCCCCAAAGAAGCCACCACCACTATCCTCCCACCCTCCAGAAACCCATCACTATCAAGACTACCCACCCTTTCCCCAACTGGCAAGCCCTCCACATCTACTATGACCACACCACTACCCCACCAGTACCACTACTACCACACCACTCCACTACCACCACCACGTCCACTACTACCAACACCAACCCAACCATCCCACGAACCACCACCAGTACCACTACTACCACTAACCACTACCACTACCCCCCACCAGTACCCCTACTATAACCGCTATCACTAACACCAACAATCCACACCACCACCATACCACAACCACCGCCAATACCATCACCACCACCATACTTCCACCACCACAACACCAACAACCACTACCACGTGCCACCAACCACACGCACATTACCACCACCACCAATACCACCACCACCAATACCACCACCACACCACCACCACCACCACCCACCACCACCACAACCAAGTGCCAACCACACCAACCACCAATACCACCGCCAACCACCCCCAAAACCCACCCCCCCAAATCCACCACCCCCCCAAATAACCAAAAAATAACCCCCCAAAACCCCACCACCAATAACCCCAATAACCACCAAATACCACCACCCCACCACCAAACCCACACCACAAACCACCACCACCACCTCACCACCCCCTCACCCCCACCAATACCCCACCACACCCCACCAAAACCAAAAAAACCACCAATACCACCCCCCCCCACCATACCTAAACACCTAAAATCCACCACCACCATTCCCCCACCCCCCAACCACCACCAAACCCCCAAACCCCAAACCCCCAAAACACCAATCCCACCACCCCCAAATCCACCATCACCATACCCAAAAAACCCCCCCAATACCCCACCCCCAATACCCCACCACCACCATAACCACCACCAATACCACCACCAATACCCCCCCATCAATACCACCACCGCCAAAACCAATAGTAACCTTTTTGGGGCGCTGTACCACCCCAATTACGGGCTATCCCCCCCAAAACCAGCGAACCAGGTTGCAAAGAGTTGATGAGGGGGCCCCCCGTCGTTCAATGTGCCGGGTTCTAGCCAATAAAAGAGGTTTTTGGCAACGCAAGGTTATGTGGGGTACCCCTCCTGTCTGCCCTTGCATTCCTTTCTAGAGCGGTTAAACCCGGGCCCTGTATTTTGTGGTTCTATTTCTGCTTACTTCCCGTGGAGTGCACATACTTTCATTAAACATAGTAACTTTTGCTGTTCAAATTGGTGAAGGAAAATTAAGCTAAATTTTTTCTCTGTGTATTTTTCCATTACCCCCCGGGATAACAGGCCATTTGGATTCCTGGTTGTAATAGGGGTAGCCTGTCCCGAAGCTGGACCCTGGATTAGAAAAAAGGGTGAGTTTGGTGAAGTCGTGCAGGAACTTTGTGCAGTTTGCTGTCGGGCATTGTTAGCTTTTGCCTCGCTTTACAAATTTTGCTTCAGTTACTTTTTGGGCGCCTTGCTATTGTGGATCGTTCAACAGCTCGCTACACTTTTTCATGTGCTGCTTCGCTCGGAAATCTTCTAGCAGTGTAGTGTTTGGCATTTTTTGAAAATTTTTTGGTGTCAGTTGTACTAGCCTTTTCGGTGGGAGAACTTTGCGTCGGCTTTGTTTGTTGCGTTTTCTGCAACGACTGTGCATAGCTAAGCGTGTTCTGAAAATTAGTGTTACTTGGGGTATTCTGCAATCGTATGTGCATAGCGAAAAAAACTTATCCCACCAAACGGTCAGACGTTGGTGTCGGATATACTTTAAAACCCACCAAAAATTTCCCCACAGTTTTGTTGGCAAATTGTTTCCATGGCTTAAATAAAAACGCACTCTCACAGCTGCGCGTTCAGAGAAAAATGGAAAACCCCAGACTCCCCTCTACGGGAGTAGGGCAAAAACACTTTTTCTCGCAGGGGAAATGATACACCTAGGGGAGCAAAATGGTCTTTTAGTGCAGCGGGTTGTCTAAAGGGTGAATCAGCATGTTGGCACTTGAGCTGGCAAAAATCAATTTTTGAGCAAACTGGGGAACAGAGAGCATTCGCAAGGGAAGAATAGAAGGGAAAGAAAAAGGAGAAGAGGGCCGGCAATTGTATGACAGGTTTATGGTTCCAACAAAGTTTAGCCCTAAAATATTAAATATAGTTCATAATACGTCATTAGGAGGTCATAGGAATTACAAAAACCTTTGTATAGAATCACAAAAGAATTTTATTGGCCAAAATTAAAGAAAGAGGAAAAATCATTTTAGGTTTTTGCCGGGAATGTCAGCAATAGGGAAATGGACATTCCTTTAAAACCTGCACCTCTCCAACCCTATACCTGCTGAGGAAAACCTTTTGAAATTTTTAATTAAGATTGTGTAGGCCATACCTAGGTCAAAGTGGGGGAAATCAATATTTTTTTAAGATATGGATAAAGTAACAGATACCTAACAATTTCCCCATGCGTAGTATTAATCTAAAGTATTCTCAAAGTTTTAAACCCCAAATTCTTTTTCTTGTTTTGGCAATTCCTAAACATTCAAAGTGAAAGGTACTAACTTCCTCCCAAAGCATTTAGGGAAAAATTTAACTAGGTTGGGGATAATCCAAAACTTATCCACCCCCCATATCCCAGTCCCAAGGCCCTTGGAAAGATTCCATCAGACATTAAAAAAAATGATGAGAACTTTTTGCAGCATTTTCCCTACAACTGGATGAATACTACCTTTGTTGCTTTTCTCAGTCAAAAAAGGGCAAGAGTCACGGGTATAGTCCTTTTGACTGATCTTTGGGCACATGACGAGGTCCCTTCGGGCTCAAAGAAGGAGGGATGGGAGAAAGTTAGCTCAACACTCTAAAACCCCGTCTTCAAGGTTGCAGGTGGCACTCAGTTACCCAAGGCAAACCCTAAAGAAAATCAAAGTAAAGAAACAGGGGTTGCAGAAGTGCAAAAATTCCCGCCCTTCCATCCAGGAGAAAAGGGGTTTTGGGGTGCGGAACCCTATCCTGGCCACACCTTGAAAGCTAGTTTTCGGGACCTTGCAGTTTGAAGTAGATTATTGATTAATTTTGGTAGCTCCTTGAAAGCCCTAAAAAAACAAAATTTAAACCCTTTATTAAATTAAAATATTTCCATACACCGAAAAAGCCAAAGAATGACTCTGTCCTTACCCTGAGGACGACTCTGATTTTTGCACTCTACTCTGAAATTAAATATTAAATTTTCAAATTCGCCCCAAAAGGATCCTACCCCTTTTAATGGAGGGATATCTGAAACGCAAGCAAAAAATTTTAAGGAGCTTTTTAATTCATATCCTAATATTTTTTCGGATGTGCCGAAAAAAGACGGGGGTTATCATGATGTAGATGGGAAACCTAAACCAATTAAACTCTCCCCCTACAAGCTAATCCGAAAAGCAAAGGCTACTTAAAGGGGAATAGAATTTTTTTTTAAAGCATTTTTAATGGAGGAGCACTATCCGGGGGTTCACCTCATCCTTGTGAAAGGCTGATGGGGGTTTCGTATGTGAAACACCGAAGGTGAACAGGTCACCAACAGGCTTCCCCTCTTCCTCTTGGATACGTTTTTTGACTTTGGGGTAAGGCTACTTTTGTGTCCAATTTAGTTTCTCCTTTAAAAGGGCAATATCAGTACCTTTGAAGATAAGGCGAAGGGAAATCTCTCCCTTTCGTAATTCCAAGGGGGTCATTATCAATAGAAAACCCCCTTTTGGAATAAAAAATTTTCCCCCTTTTCATTCAAAACTTATCCATCAGGCTTTTAAAAAGGACTTAAAGGGCACGGCGCGTACCAATGAATTGTTGTGGTGTCTGATACTTGGGACAACACCTATTTAGACTTAAGGCTCTTTTTGAACCTTTAAGATTTCCCCAAATTAAACAGTTTAATTTATCTAAATCCCCTTTTGGGCCGGGCCCTGTCACTTTTCTGGGCCATGAAGTAGGTAGTGGTAAATTTTCACCAAACTTCCTAAATTCTTTCTATTAAAGTTATCCATTCCTCATGATAGGAAATCCTTAAAAGTTTCCTAGGCTGATAGGTTTTTACAAAGATTCTGTAAAAATTTCTGATATTGTACCCCTCTTACCTCTCTTACCAGTCACTTTCCCCTTTCTTTGGGACCTCAGACTGAAACACTTTTTTTTAAAAAAGAAAAAAAGATTATTGTGTACGCACCCATTCTTTTTTGTCTCCAACTTCTCCAAACCCTTTTTTTCATTACAGGTTGATGCTTGTGGGGGTCTGGGGTTGGGGAGTCATTACAAATCGGAACGAGGGTTGCACCCGTAGCATACTTCAGCAAGTTCCAGCCACACAAGGGGGCTTACTCTACCATTGAAAAGAAGCCCTCGGCGGCACGGGCTTTAGCATTTCGCGTTTTGTGGGCCAGAACGCAGGGGGTCAGTTACAGGTCACAATCCCTATATATCTCCAAGCCATGAAGAACCACAACCCAAAGGCTTATGCGCGGACGCTAAAGGGGGCAGCCCTATAAATTTCCATTAAAATATTGCGGCAAAAGAAAAATGTTGGCGACTCTTTATCTAGAGTCCCAATATTTTTATTTATTTAGGTTAGGATGTTATTTGTGTAACCCCTTTCCCCCTTTTTTTTTGTTTTTTTCCCCCTTTTGGGGGGGTTTTTTTTAGGGGGTCGGGGTCCCTCCCCTGTTTTTAAACCCAGAGGTTTGGCTTGTCCACCAAAAATTTAAAGGTTTTTGGTTTTGGAGAGAAACGGCCAATAAATTTTTGGGGGGGGAAGGAAAAAATCCATTATTTTTTTTCCACGGATTTCCCGGGGGGGGGGGCACCCAAAACCGACCCTTTTGGGGTTGGGCATGCAAAAACTAACCCATTCCCCCAACACCCCCTTTTTTAAAGGTATTCCCCCCCCGCCATTTGCAAGAGGAATGGGGTTTTTCAATGGAAGGGTTTGCCCCCTGGTGGTTTTTCAATTCCCCGAGGTTTTGGGACGCTCTTGTTGGGCCCCTTTATTCCATTCTAATGGTGAACCCCTGTACTTTTGGGCTTTTTTTCTTTGTTAGGGAGTTAAAATTCTTTTATGTCATAGGAAAGGGTTTTTAAAAAGGGTGAAATAATAAAAACTTTTTTTCCGACCCCATTTCCCCCGGGAAAAACCATTTTAACCCCAAAAAAAAACCCCCATACCCACCCCCCCCACCAATACCACCCCCCAATACACCCCACACCATACCACCACTTCCCCATCACCACCCCCAAAACCACCCCACCAAAACCCAACCACCAAAAAACCCCCACCATACCCCACCCACCACCCCAATATCCCCACCACAAAACCACCACCAATAACACCACCACCCAAAACCACCCCCCCACCAATACACCCCCCATACCACACCCCACCAAACCACCACCATATCACCCCCACTTTTACCACCACCAAATCCCATAACAACTAACCACCAAACCCCCTTAAACCCCCCCAAAAAAACCCAATTTTTTTTGGGGCCCCCTAAAAAAATTTTCAAAACAATTCCAAAAACCCCAAAAAAAACAAAAATAACTAAAAAATATACACACCCCATACAATAGGCGGAAAAAAAGAAACCCCCCCCCGGGGAAAAGTAAATTGAGGGCCCCTTTCAGGAAAACAACAGTCCCCATGCCCTAAAGAAAAAAAATAATGGGTAAGGAAACCTTAAAACAGGTAACCCAGATGACTTTTTAAACACTTGTTTCCTTAAACTGGAAACTGGTCAATAATCTATTAACAGTAAACGCTCGGAGGGTACAGAGTTTTGCAGTAAAGTTTTTAGATTAATAGGGGGAAGTTTAAGTTGATGTCCCTTTGGGGAAAAGGGGGGAAATTTTTATAAAAAAACCCCTTGGGAAAATTTTGGGGAAGGTCCCCAAATTTAAAGAAATATTAGAAAATAAAAGCTGGGCTGGGGGGCAAAATCCGAATAAAAAATAGGGACCCTGGGACACTGGAAAACCCGTGCCCGGGGGGGCCCGTTCAAAAGCCCCCCTTGATTAGGGGAATTCCAAAAAAAACCCCCGGCCCGGGACTGGGTACCCAAAGTTTTGGCCGGCCCCGGGCGGGGTTTTAGCGGCTGGGCGGCCCCGCATAAAAACCAGTACGGCCCCATCCTGGGAGGCCGGTCTGACCCCGGGCCGGGGGGCGGTCCCCGAAAAAAAAGTAACCCCCTCCACCACCCCCAAATTTCCCCCAATTTCCCCCAAATCCCAACCCCCCCTATCACCCCCCTTCCCCCAACAACCACCACCCCCCAAATTTTTTTTTCCTTACAGGAAAAGAGAAACCCAAATAAACATCGGTTTGGGGCTCACTGGGGGGGGGTAAAATGGTGGTAAAATGGTGCGATTTTGGTGGTAAAATGGTGCGTAAAATGGTGGATACCTAGTGGGTAAAATGGTGCGCGAAAACGGTGGGAAATGGTGCGGGGGAAAACTGGGGCCGGGCCACTGGTGCGTAAAATGGTGGGCTAAAAGGTGGCCTAAATGGACCTAAAAGTGGGTAAAAATGGTGAGATAAACCTGGTAAAAATCCCGATGGGTTCTAAAATGGTGGTAAAAATGGTTGGGGGAAAATGGTGGCGTTTAAAAAATGGTGGGTAAAATTTGGGGAGGGTAAAATGGGGAGGCCCCTGGGGTGAGGTTTTCTGGTTTCGGTTTTGAGTGGGTAAAAGGTTAAAATGGTGCAAAACCCCTTGGTGGTAAAACTGAGTTTAAAAAAATGGTAAAAAAAAATTTATTAAAATGGGGGCAAATGGTCAAAAATAAAATGGGTCCTGGACAAATCGATTTCCCTAGATTTGTGGAAAGGTATGTTCATGTAATAAATGGGTTTTAGTGGCGAGGTTAAAAAGGGGTAAAATTGATTAATGGGGGTTAGGAGGCCATGGGGGTGGGGTTTGGGGGTGGCCTAAGTGGTGCTTTGGGGGAAATGTGAGTGACGGGTGGTTTTATTTTGATGGGGGGTATGGTGGTGATGTTATGTTTTGGGTGTGAGGGCTGTTTTACAGTTGAAGTCGTATGCCCCCCCTGGGTGGCCCCTTGGGGGGTTGGGGTTTGGGTTACTAGGGTTGGCGGTTTCAGTTTTGGGCCCTGTAGTTTTTTTAATGGGGAGTTGATTGGTTGGCCGGGGTGGGCTGGTTTACTGGGGGTTCTGAGAACCCCGGGGTTATTTTGGGAGTTTTGGAGGTCCCCAGTATGTTTATGAGGGTTATGGGTAGGTTTGGGGGGGTCTTGGGTAGTGGGGCCGTTTTGGAAGGTCCTTGGGCCAGGTTTTGGTAGGGGGCCCCAGAGGTTTGGGGGAGGTCCTTAGGTCCCCGGTTTGGCCCCAAGTGGCCATGAGTGGCCCTGTTAGGCCCCGAGGGTTATGCAAGGGTAAAATTTCTGAAAAAATTGGGCTGATGTATTTGGTGGGGTTGCTGGGGGGTGTTGATGTTGTTCTTGTGGGGGATGGGGGTGTTGACTGGGGGGTGTTTAATGGTGGTGCTGATTGGTGTTTATGGTGTTGCTGTGGTTTACTGGTGGGGTTGACTGGGGTGTTGACTGGTGTGTTGACTGGTGGTGTTAAGGGGGGTGTTGCTGGGGGGTTAATGGTTGGGTTTACTGGGGGTGCGAAGGGGTTTGACTGGGGTGTTACTGGGGGGTGTTTTACTGGGGTGTGACTGGGGTATGATGGGGGTGGGTGATGGGGGGTTTGCTGGGGGTGTGACTGGTGGTGTTACTGGTGGTTTTCTGGGGGTGTTTTCTTGGGGGGGTTTACTGGGTGGGGTTGATTGGGCTTGACTGGGGTTTTCTTCTTTCTTATGATGGTGTTTTTACTGGTGGGTTTTTGGTGGGTTTTGGGTTTTTGGGGTTTAAGGGGTTTTTGGGGGGGGTTGCTTTGGGGTGAGGGGGGAGGGTAAAGGGGTTTTATGGGGTGGCCAAAAGGGGGTTAAAATGGGTTTTAGGTGTCTGACTGGGGTTATTGTTTATGGGTTTTTGGCTGGTTGGGGGCCGGTTTTTTACGGGTTTTTTCATTTTTATTGTGAATGGTGGGCCAGGGTTAAAGGGTTCTATGTTTTACTTTTTCTTGGGGGGGTGATGGGGTTTGGTATTATTTGGTGGGGACTTTGGGGACTGGGGTGTTATTGGTGGTCTAAATTGGTTGGGGATAGGTTTTTTTTATTTACTTTGGGGGACTTTGTCCCCAAGGTGTTTAGGGGGTCTGGGGTTTAGGGGGTTTTAGGAAGTTCAGGGTTTTTGGCCCGGGCGTTGATTTTGGGGCGCTGGTTGGGGGATTTGTTTACAAGGTGAACTAAAAAGTTCAGAGGGCGATTTTTCGTTTTTGGTAGGTTTTTGGG